>JASDQU010202395.1:0-17661 GCA_032191745.1 Picea mariana | reverse complement strand
GGAACTAAGAAAAACCAACAACTAATGAAAAGCAATATACAAAAAACCCGAACCAATCTTTCAATGAAGACAAAAATAACAAGCAGACAAGACTAGTCTTTTCAAATGTATGAGGGTAACAATTTTCCAAGCAATGAGAAATTGAGAAAGACAATTAATCCCAACTTTTAAACCGATCATCGACTTCCAACCAAACAAGCACTCAGATTTTAGGACCAGAGATTATATCCTTGTTAAGAAAAGGTCAAGAGATAACAGTTGACAAAAAATGAACTATAAGAGCTTTCGATTTCCAAAGACTAATCATTCACAAAATCCGAAGTCAAGAAACAATCAATCAGTGGCCCAAGAAGTTCTCTTCAAACACACATACAAATCTGGGCATCTGAGCATACAAAAAACGTTAATCCCAAAATTTTGCAAATGGGTTCATAGGTAGGCAGTGATGTACAGTGCGAGAATGGAGCATTCTCACAGGCTAGTCATAACCAGAGTGCGAGAGGTTCACACTGGACTGAAAAGCAGGTTGCGAACTCTAGGGGTTCTCGCAGGCTACATAAGAGTTCAATGCAAGAATGCCTGAAACTAATCAAAATTTGGAAAAAAGACAATTTTTTTTAAGGAACCTCTTGACCCAGAGAGTCTGTCAGGGTCTCTTCAAGACTCAGAGATTGATAGAAATGAAAAATGGTAAGGTAAGAGAAAATGGCCATGGAAAAACACCAAAAACCACTAAAAAATGGGTTGCTTCCCCAACGGAGTCCCCAATTTTGTTATCGGACTAATCGGTAGGTGTGGAAACTAACATATCTCCCTAACTCCACCTAATTCTAGAAAAAAACAGGACAGGACATGACTCTTCCCCTAAGTTGTAATCATTGAATCTACTAATAGGAAGGAATAAGTGACATACCCTTGTATCACTTCCTTAGGTATCTGTTGTTCCCTCTTCGCTCTGGTGCTCTTGTGAAGTCAAGTCCAAGATGACACAAACCAAACAAATTGAATATAGCAAAGTATATATTCAATGTCAACTTATGCATATGATCAAGGAATTACAAAATAAAGTAAGAGTGACTTTATGGGAAAGGGACATGTTGTTGTATCATATTAATTGAAAGTAGAATATACAACCTGATCGCCTTGATGTTGCAAGCTTCCTTTTAGTGACCCTTGGTTCCAAAACACACACTTTCTTTGTACTTGCATGAAGAAGATCCAATTCCTCTTGATAGACCAAATAGAGCCTTCAAGCTTCTGTCAAAGCAGGGTTCTTCGCACAATTCTTTCACCAATTCTTCATTCAATATTTCTTAACCTTTTCCATGAGAAACCTTTCAATATATAGGAGAAGGAGAGATGGTTACATGGATGAGGATGATACCATCAAATCTAAGAATTTAGTTAAATGACAACCATATGAATGCCAACTCATTTTCTAGAAGATTCCCTTCTAGAACCCTCGAGACCTCTTCTCCTTTCCAAGCTTAAAAACAGGTTTGCACCCTGTGTATAGAGAAAACTATGAGAAGTCCACACCCTAAGTGTAGGTGGCCTATGAGAATGAGTGATTAATCCACCCTAGGCCATAGGCAGCCTATGAACTCACCTTAAAAACATGTTTTTGGGAGGATACAAGGGCCACTTTTCTCCGACAAAAAGTCCTTGTTGGGATCCTGAATACACCATTGTTAAGACATCACCAGAGTGACCAAAATTATGTGTAACATATGAGTGGTAGAAGTGTGAGAAGAGAGCCGACATTACTCCAGATTACAGAATAGGCAAGAGAAATCCTACATTGCCTAGGGTGGACCAAGTACTTCAGCCGCTTGCAAGGTTATGACACAAACATCACGCTCGAATTCTTTCAAAACCCGTAAGGAGAAATCTCCATGGTGCAAGGCATACAAATTTCTATTACCCCGGAAATCGTAGCAGAAGTCACAGGCCTCCCTAACACAGATAGTCAATGGATAGGGAAATAGATGAATATGAGGGAAGCTATGGAATCTTTCACAGAACTTGGGGAATAATTGGACAAAAAATGAAAGGGTCTTAATCCCAGTACCCTCAGTGAATCGTGGAAGGAATTGGCAGGGATAGTTCAGTGATAAATCACCTGCGATGGACAATACGATGTAATTTGACCTCGCCATCTCAAATTGTTGGCATCCTTGAAGCAATAGTTAGTACTTAATCTACCTTTTTTCCTGCATACCATACTACATGAAGTTGCCTTAAGAACACAAAAGTCCAAGGATCCTGTTATTGTCATTAGCCACCACAGATTAGTAAAACTAATAGTGGATAAAGCATTGAGTCAAACTCAGTTGACTTGGGAGAATTTGATTGAGGCCAATAGACCTCCAGAACTGGAGCAGGCGACCACCACCCAAAGAGACATTCCACCACCTCAGATTGAAGTTGAAGCAGAACCTGCTCAAATCGTTGATGCCAATAGACCTCCACAACTGGAGCAGGTGACCACCACCCAAAGAGAAATTCCACCACCTCAGATCGAAGTTGAAGTAGAACCTACTCAAATCACTGAGGCCCAAACCTCACAGACTCAAGAATTAACAAAAAGAAAGAAGAGAACAATGGTTGCTCTTAGATCCCCCCCTAGGAAAAGGAAGAGAAGAAAACAAATCCAGGAAACAACTAAATCAGTTCAGGATGCAACAGAGCACCCTAAAGAACTTCAGAATTTCATAGAACAACCTTTACAAGAAAATGTTCAAGCAATTGAGCAAGTAGAGCAGACATCACAAAAGGATAATCAGGGAGACACCCAACCTGCAATAGAGCACCTGACAAGACACTTTTTGAAGAGCTATGAGATATAAATAGCTCAGGTTTTGGGGAATTTAGGAACCTTAACTGACAGATATGAACATAATCTGAAAAAAGAATTAGAACCAGCCTCCTCTTCAAAACCAACTGAAGACTTTCCTGACATTGAAATGTCTTTTCCAAACAATACAACACAAGAGGAATTTCTTTTTGAAACAGGAGACCCTCTTGGACAACCAGAGAACTTGGAAGTAACATAGGGACAACCATCTTCTGGATGAAATAAAGAATACCTTGAGATCCCTCATAAGCATAAATCAGCCAAAAGCCAAAAACAAATTAGGAAATTAAAGAAAGAAAACAAATTGTTGAAGAAGAAGGCTAAGAGGGTTGTGGTGTTAAACAAGAAGGTGGGAAAACTCAAGGAGATTATCAAGGAATTGAGGAAACAGTTAGAACTAGCAGACAAGATCCATAGAATAAAGAAAAACAAAAAGGGCAGAATGCAAGGAAGAAACCTCTTCCTAAGAAAGAAACTAGTACAACTTCTGTAGGAATACAAACAGATCCTGATGAATTAATGTTAGAAGAAGAAGTAGTTCAAGATGAAGATGTAATTCCTGTAGAAACACAAGAGATGGTTGATACTGAGATACAGACAGACACTCAAATTTTAAAGGAAACAACTCAACCTTTTGAGCAAAATTCTACTATTAGGAGACTGGAGGAAGAACTACTGTAGTCTCAACAAACCTTGACTCAAAACAGAGGCGAATTACTGATGATAACATAGTAGTCCCTGAAACAGAGTACTATCATGAATAGACTGGAAGCAGAGCTTGCACAGACCCAATAAGCATTAATTCGCTCCAGAGAAGAAATGAATGAATATCAAACATCCCAATCTCAGGCAGAGGGTTCCATCATTCATAATATAAAAGATGAATTGGGACAAGACCAACAAGCATTGATTCAATCTAGGGAAGAGATGAGTGCTATGGAAGAATACCAAGCATCTCAATCTCAAGCACAGAGTGTCATCATCGATAGACTAAAAGCATAACTTACACAAGCATAGAAAGCATTGGTCCAACACCAACATGAAATGGTAACTAAGACTGAATATCAAATGGTTGTTAAAGAATTGAAGGACATGACAACAACAGAGGGTGAAACTTATGATGTGCTTACCAGAGCCCAAGAGAAGAGCAAAAAGGTGCAAACCCAATTGGAAGAAGCTTTGGAGAAAATCAAACACATCTGTGATGTCTACTCTGATGCCATCAATTGTAGATCCCCTACCACTAATTATGTTTTATTCTTGCTGGAATGATATCTATTGTTGAGAGTAAAGGCCATCAGAGCAGATAAACCCATTTCATTTGCCACTGTTCTAGAATTTATTTCATGTTTCAGAGATCAAGAAGAGAAGGTACAATACCTTCTGTGTGAATTATATTTCCATAATCTCATTTTGGATGAAGTTAGAGGAGACAACCTTGGCCTCTTGATAGGGGACATACAGTTCCAGACATTCCTGTCCTTTACTAGGAACCAGGTCAGATGGGGTAAGGCTCACAAAATGTTCATAAACAAAGAAACTGGTTTAGATCTTTGGATTAGAGGAGAGCCTCCAAAATCCTTCCTATCCATCATGTGACACAATACCTTCATGAAAAGGGTAGGGGTTGTGGACTCATTAGCTCCTATCCATTTACATGTCATCTACTCAGGTATCACATATTTTGGATAATTCAAGGAAGAATCTCTTGCTTCTTCCAATCTAAGATGAGATGTATCCTCCAAGGAAGTTAAAAGTAGAGAGCCCTTTGGATTTAGGAATTTCTTTGCAGCAACCTTCAGACTAGAAAGATATGCTAGACTACTCTAGGAGAAAGAACCTTCTTGGATGGGATGTAGGTATAACCCCCCTCTCCTTTGGTTTCCTCCATAAGTTTACCAGAAGGATTATCAAATTAATAAAAAAGGGACAGGATGACATTTTTGACGAAATCAAAAGAAACCATGGTTTCAGAAGACCTAGTGAACCAACTTTTCCTCCCTACAGTATAACTGGTTTACAAGAAATACTCTAGCTTGCTTGAGGACATGCAAGAAGGTAAGTTGGGGGGTATGTTGGATTATGAGAAAGGTATAAATATCTTCCTTTTTCCCACAGTTCATGATATGATTTTGATTGATTCTTTAGATAGTTAGGGATAGATAGGAAAGAATATGATTAATATGTCTCTTAGGGTTGTTATTAAAGTTTTATTAAATAGATTCTAAATTATGATTGGAATAGTTTGATTTTGTTGCAGAATTGGATAAATAACTATCAAAGATAACCAAAGAGATTTTGGCTCTGCGCAAGCTATTGGAGGTTGAGGACTTTTTAGGCACAAAGCAGTTTGAAGATAATGCATTTTCTATATTGTAATTTTATAATAGTAAATAAATCTTGAGTATTTTTAGATCCTCAGGATAACTTCATTTACCCAAACTATTGTAATATATAAGAAGGTAATAGATCCACAAAAACTGAGGAAAAAAACGCATTCAAGTAATTAGATTCAGAATTGTTATGCACAAACAGTTTTTGTAAATTTTTTACCAGCCATGGAATCAATGAAAGTTTTGAGTGTTTTTATCATTTCTGTTCTCTAAGTTTCTCGTAGCAGTACTTCTGAAGACCGAGGGCCCAGTCTAAAGGAGCTACTGTCTCGTTTTGTAATTGTATCAGTTCGAAGTTTGATTTCTATTTTGTGATTCATATCTCTTTTACAATAGCCAAGGATAAATGCATAAGTGTGTTAATGATTTTATGATTGTTTGCGTACAAAAGATAGACATTTCGATTAGTTATTAATGATTGTTGTTATGATTTCCATTTT
Source organism: Picea mariana (assembly GCA_032191745.1). NCBI lineage: Eukaryota > Viridiplantae > Streptophyta > Pinopsida > Pinales > Pinaceae > Picea > Picea mariana. The sequence goes on along the minus strand of JASDQU010202395.1, from coordinate 11,971 downwards.
TGAAGTTATTTCTTGATAGTTCCTCACATTCTCATTTGCATTGTTCCTTTTTCCTTAGATTTACGATTGTTGTTCCTTTCGGTTAAAGTTACAATAGTTGTTCCTTTCGGTTAAAGTTGCAATAGTTGTTCCTTTAGGCAAAATTTACATTAGCTGTCCTTTCTGATTAGATTATAATTGTTTTTTCTTTCTGTAGATAGAGTAATTTGTCATTTCCTTTCCAGTAATCAGAATTCATAATTGATAGTTAATTTTGCAAGTCCTTACTTAGATTCAATTACTGCTTTCTAGTTAAGTGAATTCAATAGATTAATTAGTTCCTTTTTCCAGCATCTTAGTAATCAGATTTCAATTCCATTTAGTTCGTAGAATCTTTGGTGAAATTTTGAGGAACTTGATTGTTGATGAACTCAAATTTGGTTTAGTTACACGATTTTAGGCTACCTGCATAGACTTTGTTGATATTCTTGAGATAAAAGATGAATCTCCGGGTTGATAAATTAATGTTAAACTGAGGTTGTTTTTAGGACATCTTTAGACACCAACAATGAGTGCTATGTGTTATGATAGGAGAGTATCGTGAGTCAAAAAATGATGGATGCCATGTGTCTCTGACATTTCATAATTTCGTGGCTTCACGCTTGTCTTGGAGTTAAACCTCCTAGATGAACTAACTCATGAAGTGATGTGGTAGTGAGGGCCCACTCTGGCACTTCGACACTCTGGTACTTTGGGGAGCTTCTACTTTGGAGGACTCGACACTTTGGAATATTTGAACCAATGACATGTTCAGATGCCCAAACGTCGAGGTCGTAGAGTCATTCTTGTTAAAACCCGTGCAAGTTTGAGGCTCTTAATGAACGAGAGCCGTTGATATGCATCAACTATTGGATCTCCACCATCGAAGATTTGACCTATTTGTTTGGCTTAAATTCTAAGCCTGAAATGGACTTCTTTGATTTGCTTCCTTTTCTTATGGGAGATTACTGAGATTACAAAGGACTTGTTGGGCATGGATGTTTCCTGCGCACATGAAATACTTGGTGGACCTATTTCATGCTCAATTAATGGCAAATATGATGACAAGTATTTCAAACTCAAACTAGAACATGAAATCACTCTTCAAGAAAGCGAAAAAGATGGTGAAAAATAATTAAATATGAGCAGGGACCATGAAGTTGAGTGATTGAACAATGGCAAATAAGCTAAGCAAGAAACCACAAAACTCAGAATTGATGGATTGTAAGGTAGCTAGAGAGGTAGTGGGGGGACCTACAGGGCCCATAGTGATAATACTGGAGGCCATTCAATGTAAGGTGGACTAGGTCCTCTATATTATTAAATAAGTCCCACTATGGTAGTTAGATATAACAAATGTAAGAGGACTTCTTAGAAGGTTCTACTTCTAGAAGATTACTCCTCTATAATGTTCGTACGTGATGGTAGCACTATATAAAGGGGTTCAAGAAATGTAATGGGACATGAAGAGAATTATTTTATTTGGAGTAGTAGCTCATTAGGAGGAATCCCCCTTGAAGAGGCAAGTGAATAGGAAAGGATCCCTTCCACAATAGGATCCATTGTATGGTGTTTCCCTACCTCAAGGGTTTAGTGATAATAAAATGTGGTTTCTTCTATCTTGCTTTGTGGATCTATTGTGTATTCAGTATTTGTGGTGATTATATTTATAGATCTATTCAGTGTCCTAACAAGTGGTATTATATCACTTTCCTTGGCAGACATTATGGGCAAATATTCTTTATTTTTGCAGGTTTTTTTTTTCGGAGAAGAAAAAAGAGGGTCATGAAATTGCAGAAATTTTCGGTATATTTTTGTGAAAACATTGTAGAAATGGGTTGTATATCTGAGTTTCTCTCATAAAAAAAACCAAGTTGAAAAAAAAAATCATTTGAAACGGAGTCTGGGAAGTCAAGATATTGAATTTTTAAAATTTGCAAATTTTAAGGGTTTTTGTTGCGAATGGCGACACAAATTATTTTATTTTATTTTATTTTTTATTTATTATTATTATTATTATTATTGATATTTTTGTAGTATCTGGAGGCCAAATTTGCCCAAATAAATTATAGATCCAAGTTCCTCTCACAATCTCACCCAATTTCAAAAAATAAATCAGCCGAAACGGAGTCCGGGAAGTGAAGTTATGAGCATTTTAAATTCAATAGTTTTTTAGGGTTTTTCCATAAAAAGCCACGATTTTCTGCTATAACTTATTGGTCTATTTTTTGGGTTTTTTCATGACAACTGCCGGAACGAAGAGTTCATAGGGTGCTCATATGGCTATTTCCTCTCAAAACCTCAAAGAAATTCTATAAATTATTGAAGAATTCAAATCCCAGTTGTATGAGACATTGGATGCTAGATTGCATGTCCTTGCAGATGGCCTCAATGATAGTTTTCATAGTATTGAAGATTCATTGGATAGCATGTAGGAGATATTTCTTATGGAATACATTAGGGATGAATATAATCAAGAAATATATGCTTGGTATGATTTTGAGGCTGATTGTGATGATTAGTATATGGATAGTTTTCATTTCTGGGATGACAACCACTTTCATATTTTATTTGATGACTCTAATCCACCTTCAGTAAAGGACATCAATGTGAAAAATCGAGAGCCAATGATTATTACCAGTGTTCATCCTACATATTCTACAGTGGTATTATTCCTTCCAGATTCTGCTACGACCATTTTCCACTATGTGGATGGATCTTCTTATTTGGATCCACATGACGGGTGTCAATATTTGGAGCATCATTTTGAGTTAGTTATTGGGTTCCAAAATCTTCCACTGGGAGTTCACATGAGAACTTGAACTTGAGACACGGGCTTACAATGGTGGTTGGACTACTTCAGCATGGAGGCTTTCCTTTCTACATGGGACCTTGGTTCTCCAGTCTTCTTCAGGATTATGGTCCACAATTATCCATGGGACTCTGGTATATAGTTGTACATCAAGCGTTGAGGAAAACGCTTTCATAAGGGGGATGAAATGTTAGGTATCTAGAGAGGTAGTAGTGGGGGCCCAGAGGGCCCATAGTGATAATAGTGGAGGCCATTCAATGTAAGGTGGACTAGGTACACTATATTATTAAATAAGACCCACTATGGTAGTTAGATATAATAAATGTAAAAGGACTTCTTAGAAGGTTTTAATTCAAGAAGATTCCTCCTCTATAATGTTCACAGGTGATGGTAGCACTATATAAAGAGGTTCAAGCAATGTAATGGGACATGAAGAGAGTATTGTATTTGGAGTGGTAGCTCAATAGGAGGATTCCCCCTCGAAGAAGCAAGTGAACAAGAGAGGATCCCTTCCATAATAGGATCTATTGTATGGTGTTTCCCTACCTCAAGGGTTTCTATAATAAAGTTGTGGTTTTCTATATAGTTTCTTATATCTTGTGTGGTGATTGTATTCAGACATACTTGGATCTATTGTGATATTTTGTATTCAATTATTTGGTTCTTAACATGGATGTATAGGGTAAAGGAGGAAAAAGGGAAGGGGTCCAGACTTCGGTTACAACATTGGCTCCAATCAGGGATAACACTTCCCTGCGAGGTGCTAAGAACAGTAGATCAGGGGCCTTAGAATTAAATAAATTCTCTTACCTCCCTTCTCTTACCTCTTCTTATGTTTGTTGGGCACGTATCTCTTCCATTGTTCCTCAACCATGCATATATGAAGCTCAAAAAAGTAACTACACCCCAGTGCCTTTGTTGGGTTATGGAATCTTTATTCACACACAACTAACTAATCAAATGAAAAAATAAAAGGAAATCATCTATGGTACAAGAGGGAACTTCTCTCATCTTTAAACAAAATAGTGTTTTAGGAAGCACCCATTTACTGGGCCTCCAAAGATATCTGCATCATCTAGATTGTGCAATATAAAGGTGTTATTTTCCAGAATCTCAACCACCTTAAAAGACCCAAACCAGAGGTTATCGAACTTACCATGCTTGGACTTGTCATCCCTTCTAGAATCCCACCTCAAAACTAGGTCACCTTCTTAAAAGATCTCTTTCTTGGTTTTCTTGTCAAAGGATGATTTGATCTTTCTTTGGTATGCTTCGGTCTTTTGATATAGTGCTTATCTTTTTTGTTGAACCTCTATAATCTGGAAGATTCTCCTTTGGATGTCATTTGGCTCCTCAATTCTCCCTGTAAAAATTTTAAGATTGGTATACCAAGCTGGGTGGGAAAGACAACATCTACACCATATACAAGATGAAATGGAGAGGTTCGTAAAGACTTCTTGGTGTTGATTCTGTCAGCCCACAAAGCATATTTGAGTTTAGAGTCCCAGGATTTGTTGTTTTCGGTCAACAACTTCTTGATAATCCTAATGATATTTTTATTTGATGACTCTTCCAGACCATTCCCTTGAGGATAATAGGGCATGGAATGTGTTAAGGAAATGTTATGACTACCAAAAGAATCAATCATGGATTTGGACTTGAAAGCTTGGGCATTGTATGTTATAATCTTGTTGGAGTAGCCGAATCTGGTGAAAATATTGGTTTCCAGAAAATTTGTGATCAGCTAGTTAGTGGCATTCCTAGTGGGCACAACCTCGATCCACTTGGTGAAATAGTCGATGGAAGTGAGAATGCACTTATGCTACCCACTAGAGGATGGATTTATCTCACCTATTAAGTCTAACCCCCATTGCTGAAATGGACCACTGGTAGTGATAGGTTTTAGGGGTAGTGATAGTAACTTCTATTTTCCTACAAATTTCTGACATTCATTACAGGCCCTAACAGTAGTAAATACATCAGAGAAAAGGGTGGGCCAGTAGTACCTTGCCCTTAGGATATTGAGAGTTGTTGCCTTCCAATGCTGGTGTCCTCCACATACTCCTCTATGCATTTCTATTGTGACTTGTTTGGCTTCATTTTCATCAAGGGATTTTAACATGATTCTAGCGGGACCCCTCCAATATAAGTTCTATTTTGAAATGTAGAATTTGATAGAATTTAATTTGAGAGACTTGGAATTTGTATTCTTCACATCAGGTGGACATTCAAGATGCTGCAGAAAATAAATGATGTTTCTATACCAAGGTGAAAAGGAGTAATTTTCAAATACCTACATGTTGTCTTGTCCAGGATGTATGATGGGTGCATCTAATTGGGTGAAGATTTGATGTAATTCTACCACCTTGAAATTTTATTCTGACAACAACTTTGCAAGTCCTTGTCCCTTGATCAACTTGGGGGGTTTTATGTGCAATTCATACTCCAATAGCTTGACAATCCACTTCCCTCTTTTCCTCTCACTGTCTGGCTGGACCAAAATCTCTTTGACGTTGTGTTGGGCCCCAACAAATCCCCCTAAACTTTTACAAAATTTAAAGGGCCCTGCATTAGAATCTTGATAATTATAATGAGCTATAGAATCAACCTTTTCAAATAGTTCCATACCTTGGCTTGATTTGAGACAAAATTAAGACATTCACTATAGTATGAGACATTCATTACAAGAGTATATGTCAAAATTTAGAAACGAGCATAGAAATCTCAATTTAAACAAAAACATTAATTTGTATCAACTGTTTACTTTCGTTTAAATTATGATTATGTGTTCTTTCTTTTGCTCATTAGCAAGTTTGACTATTTTGAATAATGTGTTCAATACTTAATCAAATAATATCTTAGTTGGTTTCTCATTTTCATGAAATCATTTGGTGATATTAATTAATTAATTTTTTTTTTCATTTTGCATCTCATTTCAAAATAATAATAATAATAATAATAATAATAAAATAAAAGAAGAATTATCTATCATTTGTTTGATTTTGTAAAAAAAACAAAAATTAATATTTTTGTATTCTCCATTAACTTGAAGCTTCTATAATTTTAAGATAATATTTGAAAGGAAATTATAAACAATGTTTGTTTAAATTCATTTTTTATTTTTTTGTTTTATATTTTGTTTTATTCACAATTTTTAGGTTATTAATTTAGGTTTCTTTTTGGTTCACAGGTTTCTATTATCAAATATTTGATACGGATCTGATCATGGATTGATTTAATTATCCAAATACATTCAATATGATTGATCCAAAAATAATATTGGATTGCTACAAATAATTTTATGAACAATAACAGATAAAATTTGGAAAGGCGTCAAGATCAGACATGCGATTTTGCAGGACTGATTCCCGCCAAACCGTGAAAAATTTGAAGAAACGGTTGAAAACCCAGAACCCCAATGGACCCATTTACCTTATGCTTAGGAATTTTCCCAAAAAAATGCACGATTTGAGAGATATTGAAGTCTCTTTATGAGGAAAATTTCAGGTGGCGAAAATTAATAAGTGATGCCCAGACTGTTCATTCATTATATAAATATATTAGAAAGTTTAGATCCATGGAGATCCAAGAATTGAAGAGAAGGATTTTTATCCTTTATTTTTGGTATATTATTTTGTTTGTAAACTTTTTTTCTTTTCAAATGGAGTAACGGATGGTTGGAATCTTTGGGAGAATGGATGAGTATTTTCAAAGAAGAATATGGAATTCCAGGTTGCTTAATGGCTTTTGTCCTATGAGTAAAATGGTTTTATTTTCATTATAATATCTTCATTTTCTTTGAGTAATTGATTATGCATTGATTTAAATTATCTTTAGTCTATTTTATCAATACATGGTTAATTACTATCATTTATGTATTAATTTGTTTTTATCTTTAAGAGTCTATTATACCAAAAACAAATCTTCCATGACTACAGTATGTGTTATATTCTTTGCACGAGTAGTAGTGTCTGAGCATCTGTGCCGGGAGTGCAGGGGGGTTAGAGGGGGGTGCAGGGGGGCGGAGCCCCCCGCGCGGGGGTTCGGGGCCAGTTCCCTCGAAATTTTTTTTTCGGGACGACATATTTTCGCCGGGACGACATATTTTCGAGACAACATATTTTCAGGACGACATATTACCGAGACCACATATTTCCGGGACCACATATTTCCAGGAACACATGATATTAGGTGGTTTTTCGGCACATGGTTTTTTGCCGATGGTTTTCTATTTCTGGTTAAGGAATTAGGGTTTTGGACTAATCTAGGTCATTGGGTTAGGGTTTTGGATGCCGCTAGCTCCTATATGTATATTGTATTGTAAACAATGTAACACAATGTATGAATATAATATATGCTGGCTTTCCCGGTTTGGGTTTCCAGGTGAAAAATCTCTGTGTAATGTTTGTATTTTCCATTGTATCTTTTTTGTTCTTTTCTGAATATCAGTTTGCAGTAGATATTTTACAAGGTTAGAATTTACATTTGGTATCAGAGCTTTATTGGCTTCAGGGGGATGCCTTTGTCGTCAAGGGTTTGGCTCAGGACTGTGATAAGCCTTGTTACAGTGGGAGATCTGCGGTATTGTTTTTCAGGTGAAAATAAATGGCAAGAAACTCGAAGATGGAGATCGAGAAGTTTAATGGGAAAAGATTTGAGCTATGGAAGCTCAATATGGAAGATCTTTTGGTGGACAGAGATCAGTGGATCGCGGTAGATCTAGGTACGAAACCTACAGGAACTTCTGTAGATGACTGGAAAAAGACGGATCGAAAGGCAAAGAGCACAATTCGACTGTGTCTCTCTGATTCAGTATTACTGAATGTTTCATAGGAAGCTACAGCCAAATATTTATGGGAAAAGTTGGAGAAGTTGTATCAGTCTAAGTCCCTGGTAAATAAACTATTCCTGAGAAAGAAGTTATATAACTTGAGGATGAGAGATGGAGACTCGGTGGCAGAGCATTTGAACTCCTTCAATACTGTGGTAAGTCAGTTAGTATCTGTTGATATTAAAATTTTAGATGAATATAAATGTATCAGTTTGTTGTGTTCTTTACCAGACTCGTGGGATAGTCTGGTTATGGCCATAGGTAGTAATAAAACTTCTTTGAAGTTTAAAGAAGTGGTCTCATCCTTGTTGTCGGAGGAGATGAGACGAAAGAATATGGAAGGACATAGCATAGATGCATTATTTGCAAGAGGACGTTCCCAGGAAAGAAATAAATCTAATTTCTCAAGTGGGAGATCTAAGTCTAAGGGTAGATATAAATCTCATGGAAAGTTTGGAAGGGTATTTTGGAGGTGTGGAAAAGAAGGGCACTACAAGAAGCAGTGTAGATCCAAAGTTGAGAAAATGAAGGGATCTGAGTAATCTTCTTCTACAGAAGAAAAGACCTCTAAGGAATAAGGAGGGGATGTGTACTTGGACTCTTCAAGCACACATGCAGATCATGAGGCATGGTTGATTGACTCAGGTGCATCCTTTGATATGACTCCCCACAGGGAGTGGTTCTGCGAATATGAAAAGTATGATGGAGGTAATGTTTTCTTGGGTAATGATTGGACAACCAGAATCATCAAGTTGAGACTCATAGATTGAAGGATTAGAACACTGCCTGGTGTTCTACACATCCTAGGTATGGCTAAAAATTTGATTTCTATAAGAAAAATGGAAGATGTTGGGGTAAAAACAATTTTTGAAAAGGGAACTTGCAGGATGGTTCAAGGAACAATGGTGTTGATGAGAGGATTTCGGTTTGGAACTCTATATAAGCTACTGGGAAGAACTATTAGTGATGGGTGTAATAGATCCATTGTTCCTAATATTGAAGTTGAAGAAGAAAGAACTCCTACAGTCTCTGCAGAAAAGGTTATGTTGTGGCATCAAAGACTGGGGCATATTGGAGAGAAGGGTCTTTGACTACTACACGGTAAAGGTATGGTTGAAGGTATGTCAAATTGCTCTCTGGATTTTGATTTCTGTGAAAATTTTCTATATGGGAAATAGAATCGAGTAAGATTCCCCTCTAGTACAACGAGGGCAGAAGGAATTTTACAGCTATTTCACAGTGATGTTTTTGGACCTGTGTCGGTCCCATCATTGGGAAAATCTATGTACTATGTCTCATTTATAGATGAATTCTCGAGGAAAACTTGCATATATTTCCTCAGGAAGAAATCTGAAGTCTTTGACAGATTTAAAGAGTTTAAGGCTCTTGTTGAGAATCAAATAGAGAAACGAATTAAGGTGTTGAGGACAGATAATGGTGGAGAGTTCTGCGGGAATGAATTTGAAGAATTATGTAAGAAGTGTGGTATAGCAAGGCAGAAGACTACTCCATATACACCTCAACAGAATGGAGTTGTAGAAAGGATGAACAGGACGTTGATGGAAAAAGAAAGGTGCATGCTCAGTGGTGTCGGGATAGGGCAAGAATTCTGGGCAGAGGCAGTGGGTACTGCATGTTATCTGGTCAACAGATCACCCTCATCATCATTGGGTGACAAGACTCCATAAGAGGTATGTGTTACACATCAAAATTACTCACTTTGATAGTGTCGCAAGTGTCATCATTACAAAGGTTGCAAGTGTCGCATTTTTCTCACAAAGTCGCAAGTGTCGCATGTTGCTCACAAGTGTCACAGGTGTCAGAGAAAGCATACTACCATGATGCCTATGTCGTGCCTATAACGACATGAGGAGGACACTTGAAACACCTCAAAAATTTGATTTGGAAGAGGAGAAATGAGTCAACAAGCTTGCAAACCTTTTACCATCTAAAAGAACCTCAAAAACTGAGTTTTTGGAGAGGAGCGCTCCCCCTTACACTATCTCAGAGTGCCAACTCTCCCCCTTACACTATCAAGGATTGTTATAATTCTCCCCTGGCCCTTTTGAGGGAGTGCTATAGATTTTAAGAGCGTTGGCGCCCCCTAAAGCTTACTAGAGAGCGCTACAGTGCTCTGATGGCCCTTTTGAGGGAGCGCTACCTATTCTGGGAAGTTGTTAAGCTGTTGAGATGAATGGGGGAAGCATATTTTCATTCTTGGAAAGAAGTTGAGCTCAAATACTTAGTCCAACCATGATCCTAGGGTAGATCCTCAACTGAAGGAGGAAAATCCTCACCTTCCCCAAGGATATCTCAAGATTTTTGAGCCTCTCCAAGGCTATATAAACAAGCTTTCTAATGGTGAAGAAAGGAGGGAAATGGAGAATTACACCAAACTTATGATCTCATAAGTGGTGTTGGAACATAGCTGATTGGGGGAAGAACTGAAGATACGAAACTTATGATCTTGGAGGAAACTCACAGTCAGCCAAAGGAGAGTGATCAGTGAAGTTGTTGTTATCTAGGTTATGGATCTTTCAGGCAAGGGTTAGATGAAGGGGACTTGACGAAGCTATTGCATTCGCATCTACGATTGTAAGTATTGCTGTCGTTATTCTCATCAATATGACACGCTTGGCCTGTTTCTTTCTAGTTTGTGTCAAATGTCACATGAACTTATCATTTATTGATAGATCCATTTTCAAGCTAATATCAATAGAGTAGGAAGTGTTCGTATCTTGTTTTGTCCATAGAACTCAGCGAGGAGCAAAGGATTGGAGCGCAACTCAGAGCGTGCAGGGACAAATGTCGATAAAAGGTACTTCTGTCATTCTTCCTTCTCATGTGTTAGTTTAGATAGATTTGAAAGGAAGTCAGTGTCCATGTTAAGCATTTTCTGTCTAGAGTTAGGGTCAATCTCTTAGAGGCGATCTACCTGTCCGCAAGGAGATTTTCCTACAATAGTATGGACTGGTAAGGAACCTTCTCTCACACATCTTAAGGTATTTGGCTGCGATGCATATGTTCATGTTCCAAAGGAAAATAGGAGTAATATGGATAAGAAGGATGAAAAATGTATCTTTATTGGATATAAAGATGGTATTAAAGGCTATAAGCTTTGGAACCCAGTAACTAAGAAGGTAGTGTATAACCGAGATGTGGTATTTAGAGAAATGAAGGATGTTGTTAAACAAGAAGTCCTACCAAGTAAGGAAGAACTAGAGAAGATAGAGTTTGATTTAAAGGATGATGAAGAAGACTCTATAGAAGAACATGAATCAGAAGAAGAAGATCCTCATACTCCAGTATTGAGGAGATCGGATCGAGAAAGAAGGCTACCAGATAGGTATAGTCCATCTGATTTTCATTCAAATTTTGCTTTGTCTATTACTGATGATGATCCTAGAACTGTCAGAGAGGCAGTGGATTCAAATGATGGAAATCTCTGGAAAAGGGCCATGGAAGAAGAAATGGCATATTTGGATAAGAATGAGGCTTGGGATCTAGTGGAGTTGCCAACTGGAATAAATCCCATTGGCAGAAAATGGGTATTTAAAAAGAAGATGAATGCAGAAGGAAAAGTGGAGAAATACAAAGCTCGATTAGTAGCAAAGGGTTATTCCCAAGTTTAGGGAATTGATTTTGGTGAGATTTTTTCTCCTGTTGCCAAGTTAACCTCTATAAGACTTCTATTATCTGTTTCTGTTGCATTTGATTTTGAAATAGAACAGATGGATGTAAAGACAACATTCCTGCATGGGGATCTGGAAGAAGAAATCTTTATGAAGCAACCAGAAGGTTATGCTGTGAAAGGAAAGAAGGAGCTGGTATGCAAGCTGAAAAAGTTCCTGTATGGTTTAAAACAATCACCAAGGATGTGGTATCAAAAATTTGATACTTATATGCTAGGACTTGGCTTCACAAGAAGCAAAGAGGATCACTGTGTGTATTCTAAATTAATTGGTGATCATTTGATTTATTTGGTCTTGTATGTGGATGACATGTTGTCGATAGGAAACCACAAGGAGATTATCCAAGATGTGAAAACTCAGTTGTCCTCTAAATTCGACATGAAGGATCTTGGTGCTTCAAATTTCATTTTGGGCATGGAAATTAAAAGAGATTGAAAAAGGAGGAATCTATGGTTAAATCAGAGAAAATATGTTGAGACAATATTGCAGAGGTTTAATATGCAGGAATGTAAACCGGTTAAGGTTCCTATTCCTGTTGGTGTAAAGTTATCTGCGGATCAGTGTCCCAAGACATATGAAGAAGAGGAGGACATGTCTCATGTTCCATATGCAAGTGTC
>JASDQU010202393.1:0-14841 GCA_032191745.1 Picea mariana | reverse complement strand
CCAGTTCAAACTATATTGCCAGAACTTGACAAGGAAGGAAAAATCATATTGGAGCCTGAAGCCATAACTGACACAATAATTCGCCAGTTGAGGAATAGATCCATTTCAAAGTATCTCATTAAATGAAGGAAACTACCAGCTGAAGATTCCACTTGGGAAGATGAGTCTTTTATACAGAAGCATCTAGAGTTACTCAAGTGTTGCGGACAACACTTGTCTCAATGGGAGGGGCATGTTAAGCCCTAATATTGGCTCATTACCCCTTAATTGAGGCATATTATATTAGTAATGTTATTTTATTTATGTTGTCTTTAGGCCATTAGTTGTAATTATACCTCCTAGTCTCTTATATATACCAAGGAGACATTTTCATTTTGAATCATTTTGTACTTGAACATTTAAGTGGGGTAAAAGGAGGTTTCCCCCTCGAAGAGGCTTATTATATGAAATTATCTCTTTTTCAAGGCGTTGAGTACTTTTTCTGAGGTTTTTCTATGCTATATTGATATTTGGTTCTTATCATGAGTCTTGTACATAGGGTTATCAATTTTCCTCTAAATAATCTTATTTCTCCTAAAAGGAGTCATAGTAGGATTTCCTAAAATTTCCCAAGTTCTTTCTGCCATGATATTCACCTGTGTTTCTTCATCCAGAAAACAATCAATATCGAAGTCTCCTATTATTGTTTCTATGCACTCTTTTTCTTTGAAGATATCTCATAAGTTGATATTTCTGTGACCATAAAGGGTTTATTTCATTCTCTGAGTCTTTCTGGGGTTCTGCCATGGTATTAGTTTCTTGATCTTCCTTAGGGTTTTCTTGTCTCATATTCATTCTATCAACCTTAGCAATCATTCTAGAGAAATCCAAAACTTCATGGTCCATAGATTTGCAAAAAAGAAAACTAGGTCTTCTACCAGGGCATTCCTTAGCAAGATGTCATAGTCTTTTGCAATTATAAAAAAGGGTTAATTCTCTTTTTCTTTTAAATGACCCCTAGCGTTTCCTGTACTACGCACTAGGGTCATAGTATCTAACCTGCAAAAAATTATTTCTAGGATCTTTCTTCCATTTTTTAGTCCAAACATTCTTTCTATGCATAGGAATAACATATCTTTCATCATTTCTATCAGATCTACTCATATCAAATATTCTTTCTTCTAGTTGTGCCCTAGTTTTTAAACTAGGACAAAATTTTTCAAACATACCTAGATCCATACTTTTGAAACAACAATTTCCACTTATCTTACCTTTTCAATCAAAATTCTCATTGTTATTACCTTTATTAGAGAACAAATCTTCAATATCTTACCTCTTTTCTTCATATCCGACTTCTCTTCTTCACACAGAGCTTTATAGGTCAAGTAGAATACTATGCACTAGGGAAACATATCTATGCACAGAAATTTCTCTTTTCTTCAGTTCCCAACAATCACAGTTTCAAGTCCCAGAAAGGGAACCATTTATTGTCACAGGGGCAGACCCAGGTTTCAACGCTTCAACAACGCACCAACAAAACCCTAACTACTGGCCCTTTCGACAACACCTGCGAAGTAGATGAAGTCTCACCTAAGGTAGATGCAGGGGTGGTTGTAGGACTCCAGTGTCTGCAAAATTAGACGGGACACAGATCTGTGATTGTAACACCTTAACATAACACTTAGCAACTATAGATCATTAGTATTCAACCTTAACTTACAACACAACTAAACCCTAACAACAGGTCAACACAATATTCACCAAGATCTAGTATATTCAAGAACTAATCACATTCACATAGGTTAGATCTAGCATTCATCCATATTATTAAGCACAAAGCATCACAGATCTATCTATCATTCATATACACCAAATAACTAAGCAAGTAAATACATAATCACATCATTACATTGCACAAAGCAACACAGGATATATGTGGTTCACCCCCATCCTTGGGCTACGTCCACCAAATCTTCTTCTCTTTTATTGTCTTTTGTCAATTTTCTACATGCATAGAGCCACAAGATCCTACTCTACATAGGATAGGAGATCTGTGTGTACATCGCCAGATCCTCCTTCCCCGAGCTAGGTTACAACACAAATATTCTACTCAATCTCTTATAGCCACTTGCAATTATCCTTGCAAGTCTCACACAACATGCACAAAGAAGGTACAACTATCACTTGCACTTAGCACTTAGCATCACACACTTGTGCCCCTTTACTTACATCACCTATATTTTTATTTATACATTAAAAAATTCCCCTAAACATGGGTAAACCCATGGGCCAAAATCCCCATACCCGTTACATAAGCCCAAAACCCAAAAATCCCTAAACTTGCGCTCTGCCTTCGACAGCCTGTCGAAGTTCCAAAATAGGTCAAACATGACCAAGGATCCTCAAAAATTGGTCAAGGGCCAGAAATAATGAACAAGTACTCCTTTGCCAACACGAGAGTCAAACTTTCCCATTCTACCATCTTCTCTTTTGATGTAGCATTTGCTTCCAAATACTCTTAGGTTCTTCACATTTTTTGGTCTTCCTTTCCATAGCTCGTAGGGAGTTTTGTCAGTGTTGTTTCTGAGCATTACTCTATTTTGAATGTGAATTATTGTATGCACTGCATGTGTCCAAAAAATCTCTGTCAATTTGGAATCCATTAGCATTGCTCAAGCCATTTCTTGTACTTTCATGTTCTTTCTTTCAACAACTCCATTCTGTTGAGGTATCCTAGCAACTAAAAAATTGCCTTTTTATTCCAGGTCTACTGCAGTAGTCCATAAATTCCTATGAAGTGAAATATCCTCCATTATCAGATATCAAACATTTGATTTTTGAATCCATTTCATTTTCAACCATTTCCTTGTAGACCTTGAAGTTTTCAAAAGCTTCTGACTTGTTCCCGAGAAATCAAACTACAATAATTATTTTATAATCATCAACTAATAACATAAAGTATTACTTACCTTTTAAACCCTTTTTTGTATTTTTTCCAACTAGATCAGTATGCACAATTTCCAGTGGTCTTGTTGTTGAGTATTCCTTTAATTTGAACTTGGTATTTGTTTACTTTCCTTGTTGACAATGTTTGCATAAAGTGTTGGATGGTTTCATGATCTGGTGAATTTCTCTAACGACTTCCTTTCTACTAACTTTGACAAGGTTGTCAAAGTGTATGTGACCCATTCTTCTGTGCCATATCCAACCTTCATCTTCCTTTCCTAGACAACACTTTTCATTTACAATTTCACATAGTACATATATGTTGCTTGAAGTTCTTGGAGCTGTTGCAATCAATTTCCTTAACCTTCTTTTCTTATCTCTCACTTCTGTGAATAAAAAGTAATTTTATGACCTTGGTCAAACATTTAAATTACACTTAGAAGATTATGTTTCATATCTTCTACCAGTAGAACATTTTCTGCCTTAGTATTCTTGTTTCCAATTCTGACTCTGCCTTTTCCAATGATTTTAGCTAAATCATCATTTTCGAAGGAGACTGATCCATCTCTTTCCTTTCTTAATGTAAGAAACTTGTCTTTATCACCTGTCATGTGTTTTGAACAACCACTGTCAACATACTAGCCACATTTCTTGTAGAGTGATTGTGCATTCTTCATTGATATATTGATTCTACTTTCTTATCCATGTCCTCTTCTGAGGTTCCTGTCTGTGATTGTTTTTGTTCTATTATGGTTTTCTATGAGGGACTGTCATTCTAAAATATTTGGAAATGTTTCCAAATTTGTTACACTTGTAGCATTGCACTTTAGTGCTCAATGATTCAATCCTATTGTAACTTCTTCTCTGTGTTTCACTAGGCCTTCTTGGATAACCCTTTTGTGTATGAATTTCAAATTTTTTTATGTTCCTACTATTAGCATTGCAGTTCACAACTTTATGTCCAAAATTATTGCATGTGTTATCACATATAACTGTCAGAAGGTCGCAGGACGACCAAGTCCATGGTCTGCGCAGATATCAACCTTGAGCACAAAGCACAACTATTGGGTCTTGACCAAGTTTGGGAGAACCTTGGTCACTTTTGACCAATTTTGAGACTTCGACAGGCTGGTCGAAGGAAGAGTACAAAGAGAAGTGGAGATCGCGGGATCTCGACCCCTTCTTAGGGAATTTTTGGGTTTAAGGTTTGTGTAACGGGTATGGGATGTCGACCCATGGGTTTACCCATGTTTAGGCCCTTTTGTAATGTATAAATAGAAATCTAGGCGATGTAAGTAAGGGGGGATCTAGTATAATTGACTTAGTGTGGAACTAGAGGCTTTGTGCATACTGTGTGTTAAGAACTGGCAGAGCTAAGCGAAAGTGATTATAAGAAGCTTTTGTGCATATTGTAAGAAGGCTTTGTGCTTAAACCTAGCTCGGGGAAGGAGGATCTGGCGAGGTGCATGCAGATCTCCTGTCCTATGCGAAGTGGGTTCTTGTGGCTCTGTTCTTGTATAATATTGAAAGAAGACAATAAAGAAGATAAGAGTCGGTGGACGTAGCCCCACAATAGGGTGAACCATGTATATACTGCGTTGTGGTTTCTTTGTGCATTATAGTTGTTATGTTATTGATGTGATTTATGTTTAGTGTAGTGATATATGCTAGATGCATTTGATATATTAGATTAGTTCTTAGTAATGTGAATGAATGCTAGATCTGATCTATTTCTATATCCTAAGTGATTATATGTATTAGATCTTGTTGAATACTATCCTGCTCTGTAACTAGGGTTTCGACCTGCAATGTGAATAAGGGTTAAATAATGATGAATGATTACTGTTAAGTGATCTGTTAGTGTTGTAATCACAGATCTGTGTCCCAGCTAGGTTGTAGACACTTGAGTCCTGCAACCACCCCTGCCTCTACCTTGGGTGAGACCTCATCTGCTCCGTAGGTGTTATCGAAAGGGTCGGTAGTTAGGGTTTTGTTGGTGCATTGTTGAAGCGTTGAAACCTGGGTCTACCCCTGTGCCAAAAACAACATTCAAAGTATTCCATTTCGGTCTTGAATCACCAACAAGCAAATAAGCTTGATTTCCAACAACGGATATCCCATGAATAGTTCAGATCAATGGTTCTCAATAAATCAGGATTTCAAAGTAGCGCAAGGGTTAATGACTAGACAGAGGAGCTGAAGTCCTGAAGTAAATATGAGCCATTGAAGGCTGAGGACAGGCATGAACGAATATCATACTTCAAAAGATTTACTTTGGAGGATTGCATGAGCAATCAAAAGAAAACTCCCGAAGCCCTAACTCCTGAAGTAAATCTTGACCGTCCAAATCTAGAGGACACGTGGAGGCAAATCCCTCACTTCAGAAGATTTACTTCGGGATATTTTAAGAGTTGTGTGTTGAAAAGTCCTGAAGAGATGAATATCAAACTCCTGAAATAATTGTGGACGGTTGATCTCAAACCAACAAGGACCATTGATCTTGGAAGCATCCTGAAAGTCCTAAAGGCCCCGAAGTAAATATCAACCATCTGAATCAAGAGGCTATGTGAAACTAGATCTCTCACTTCAGGAATTCGACAGTTTGGTGAATTGTACGAGAAAGCAGGAGAAAAAGGCCCAAAAACCAAACTCCTAAAGTAAATATCGATCATCCAAATAAAGAGGCCACACATCACCAAATCTCTTACTTCGAGAATTCAGTGATTTGCATGAGAAAGCGGAAGAAAAATTCTCGAAGCCTGAACTCCCAAAGTAAATCTCAGTCTTCCAAAACAAGAGGCAATGCATCACCAGATCTCTCACTTCGAGAATTCGACACTTCAGGGAATTGCACAAGAAAGCAGGGGAAAAAGGCCCAAAGCCTGAAATCCTGAAGTAAATCTCGGTCATCAAAAACAATAGGCCACGCGTCACCAGATTTCTCACTTCGAGAATTTGGCACTTCATAGAATTGCGCAAGCAAGGAGGAGAAAAATGCCTAAAGCCTGAACTCTCGAAGTAAATCTCGATTTTCCAAAACAAGAGGACACATGACGCCAGATCTCACATTTTAGTAATTTGACACTTCATAGGATTGTAAGAGCTATGCATTAAGGAGGTATGAATCCCAAACTCCTGAAGTAATTGTGAGTCATTGATCTTCGCAGTAGGAAGTAGGGTCCATCCTAGAGTGGTGTGTGGAAATAAAATAGGGCTTTCAAAGATTGTAGATCATGACTAGATCAAATACCACGTTTCATTGCAGGGATGCAGCATGCTTGAATGATAAAATTCTTGACCGGTCTCGCAATTGAAACCATGGTATAGTAAAAGAGCTACGTGGTGGAAGGTGGTAAATTGCGGGCTCAAAAGCGATGTGAATTCAAACCTCCTTTGATAGCCCCACAATCACGTTCTTATATAGCATCTAATCCAAGAGAAGCGCGTGGTGGACCCTTAAGCATTGAGCCTCAAGGAGGATTCAGTTAATTGAAAAGGACTGGTAGCTAAAACCTCAACTCAGTCCATAAATTGAAGGCATATAAGCAATGGTCCATAGGATTAGACTATCAAACTGAGGTGCCATAGAGGGTAGAAAGGCCCATGCTGATTTGAGTTTGTGTCTGACAAAGGAATACACGCACAGTCTGATAGAAGAATGCATAGATGAAAGCATTGAATGAGATAGCCAGGTCACACTCCTGGAAGTTGTGGACTAAGTTAATTATAAACAGATCAGTCTTTATTTTGACTGAAGGAGGGGGGTGATTTTTATAGGCTGGAGAGCTGAGTGAGTTTCAAGAGACATGCTTTGTAATTTTTTAGTTTGTATGCCTGAGGTCTTGGATAGTAAATATATATTATTGAAGATTCATTTGAATTGTTTTTATTAGATCGTCTTCTTATTTTACACATTATTTATGTTTTCCTTCTTGTCTAGATGTAATCTCTCTAATTTATGGATCCCTGAGGAAATGGAGTTTATGTTTCTATCATGCCCATCTTTCATGGTTCATCAAATGTTTATGTTTCTCTTTTTTTTTTTGGATGTAATCTCTCTGATTTATGGATTCCTGAGGCAGTGGAGGATCTGCTGTCATATTTCCCATATTTCATGGTTCAACAAACCTTTTCTATTTCTTCTTGTGTGGATCGTTGTAAACCCTCTGATTTTTGGATTCTCGAGATGATGGAGGATTTGTTGTCATAGTTCCCATCTGTTATGGTTTATCATTTAGACACCTTTTGTCTTTTTTCTTCCCATCACCACTTAAATACTTTTGTTCGATAGGCGGTTTAAATGCCTTCTGTATTCATGATACTTATGACTCCATAGCCCAATGGTCACGAACTGATTTGCAGTTACTTCAGTTAGCTTTTCCTCTCTCTACAGTCTCATTGATCCACCTTCTCAAACCATTTTAATCCTTTTACTTAATTTTGATGGGTACTGGGCTTATCCTCTTGTAGTCCGAGGGTGACTCTCAGTGCTAACAACATGCATAACATAAACCAAAAAAGATAGTTTGATACCTGGGATTTGAAGATCTTTTGAAAGGAGCTACTCTTATGAATCCTTGTTCTTCCTAATGCCTATCTGTTTATGTTGGTCGTTGATTCTGAAATTTAAATCTTCTCGATGGAGGAGTGTCCCTGTAATCTTCCTTGTAGGTATTCCTATCCCCTTTGATTGTTTGTGCATATATTTTTGGATATGTTTCTTGTTATGTTGTTTTAGAGCTTGATCCCTTTTTTGTCTGATTGTATCCAAGTCTAGACTTGTCATGATGAGGATTTTGACTGTTGATAATGTCATCCAAAACTTTTGAGTTGTTCTGCATATTTTTCTTTCGAAGATATTTTCTTAATGTGAAAATCTCTGCTTCCAAATTTCCAATGATCCTATATCTTTCTTCTAGCTATTTTTTGAGTGCTTATTTATTTCTTTTATTTTCTTCTATTTGAACCTTCAAATTTGCGATCATTTGTTCTATTTACTGAGTGTCTTATTTCTTGTCTAGTTCTGCTTGTAGCTTCTTGTTTTTCTTTTTTTCTCTTCTTATAACTACTATGGTACACAACAATTATTATCGGTAGTCAACTTCTGCCTCTTCATATTCTTCTTCGGTGTCTTCTTTATCAGAGTCTTCTACTGCCATGAATAGAACTGTTTTTGTCTCACTATCATTGACTTCATCTTCATCTGATGAGGAGATGTCTTCTTTGGTGCATAAGCTTTTCTTGAAAGCTTTATTTGTGGTTCTTTTTCCTTTATATGTTTTTTTTTCTATTTCAATAATATTCATCATTCCTCTTATTTTTCTGATGAGGAATTTTGTTAGCAAAATGACTAATACCATCACAATTAAATCAAACCAATGGAAACTTGCCTTTATATCTGTTTTTGGTTCCCTTGTTCAATATTCTAACAAAGTTGTCCATTTCTTCATCATCTTCCGAGATGTCATTGTTGCTGCTATGTTCTATTTCTTTTTTCTTTCCCTTTTGCTTTGGCCTTTTGGACGCTTTGAAAACTGCTTCTTTTATATCTAGATTTTCATGTTCGGTTATCATTTCATATGATGTGAAGATTCCATGTAGTTCGTCCATGCTTATTGAGTCTAGATCTACTCTTTCTTCTAGTGTTGATATCTTAGGATCCAATCTCATAGGAATATATCTTAGTACCTTTTGAACAATTACAGATTCTTTAATTTCTTCTCCCAATCCTATGATTTCATTTACTGTTTCATCGACTTGTAAGAAGTAAGCTGCAATATTATCATCTTCCTTCATCTTTAGTTATTCGAACTGACCTCTATAAGTTTGAAGCTTTGTTTCTTTTACTTTTGAATATCCTTCATAAATAATTTGAAGCTTGTACCAAATCTCTTTAGCGGATTTGCAATGTATAACTTTGGTGTATATTGATTCACAAAGACCATTCATAAGTGCATTTGTGGCTTTGGAATTATTATTCTCAATTTTTATTACTCTTTCATTTGTCGACAGAAGTGCTGGTTCTTTGTATCCATCTACAACTGATTTCCAAATTTCAAATCCTTGTGCCTGTATATATTTTTTCATCATTCTACTCCAAAATTCATACTTTTGTCCATCAAACTATGATATTCCATTTTTATACATGTTGTTTCTCTCCATGATCTACCTTTCAGTGGTTAAACTAATTTCTAAAGGAACCTTCTCTGATACCAATTGTTGGATTACTGAGAGGGGGGTGAATCAATAATAGAGCAATATAATCCATAAAATCCAATTTTTATATCAACGTAGTATTATCATCCAATAGTTGGAGAGTAAATAAACAATGAACAAATGAGCAATCATACACATACACAGTACACCAGTGTTTTATGTGGAAACCGAATGTGGGAGAAAACCACATAATGTTTTTTCTTATATGTCTTTAAGAATTATATTCATTGGAAGCACCAAATTCCTTTGTTTTCTAGCTACAACTGGAAGTAGGCTCCAACACCCTAGTTTCTCAGGATACAACCTGACGAAAGCTCTAGCTCCCCAATTCTCTGGCTATAACCAGAAGGAGGCTACAACCCCGTATGTTCTCCATCTACAACTTGAAGGTGGCTACAACTACCTGTCCTTTCCCCGCCCAACCACGATGACGTAGAAGTAGAATGATGGAACCACTATCACACTATCACTATGAGATATACCACTGTAACAACATGTACCACTGACCTGCAGCCAACCAATCTGTAAAAACCTGTACCAAATAACATGTAATCAACCTATACCATAAACAAGTGCATCAACCATGAACCAACCTGTACCTCAACCTGTAACATCAACAAGTAGATCAACCATGCACCAGATATGTACCAATCATGCATCAAATACACATAAACTATGACTCATCAAGATGTACCAACATCATCAACTATACACCTCATGTATGTGCCAACTCATCAACTACTTGTCTCAACCATGTACCCAACATGTACCTCAACCAAAATCCCTCATAAATTTCATCATCCAATTCTGATTTGTAACTCTATAAGAGACCTGGTGTATATGATCAGATACCTACAAACCTTCATTAACTTTAACAACAAGAAACTAGCATTTTGATCAAACTTTACTTTAGTCTCACATGACTAATTTTGGATTAGTCAACAACCCTAAATTGTAATAATCATAACTGTGTACTTGTAATGAATAAAGATCTGGAAATAGTACACAATGTTCTTCCGTGTATTTTATGCAATTCCTCCAGGTTTCACTACTTGGATCCTCTCAGAAAAGGATTTATAACAAAAATGGCATACCTTATTGAATTATGTCTTATTCTAGAGAGCGAACTTGTAGAGCGTGCTCCTCATGGAATATTTGTTGTATGGATCTGAAAATTGTGCACAAAATACCAAATACGGTACTCTAACCAATAAATTTGGTCTTACTGAATTTGGATATGTTATGAATAAGGTATGACATTTTTACTCGAAACACCTGTTTTGAACTAGTTTCAATACTAGCCAGAAACCCTATTTTCCACGAACTGTAACTCAAAAAATTCAACAACCCACAAGATGAAATTTGTATCAAAGCTACTTGGATGTGTTTCCTCAATGACCTCCCAATTTCATGGTTTGAATCATTCTATAAAATAATTTATTTTGAAAATGGTGAGATGACCTGTAAATAACATACCTTAGAAAGCATCATCAAAAGAAGTTATCCTCCCTTGAATTTCTGCCTACTTTACTTCACTGTTTTCCCTTGACCAAGTTTTGAGGAAACATTGGTCATCTTTGACCATTTTTGGGACTTTGATAGGCTGGTGGAAGATGGAGCGCCCAGGTGAAGCTAAGATCACGAGATCTCACCTATTTTGTAGAATTTTTGGGATTTTAGGGTTTATGTAACGGGTATGGGATGTTGGCCCATGGGTTTACCCATGTTTAGGAATTTTTGTAATGTATAAATAAGTAGATAGGACCTAGAGCGAAGTCTTTCTAAGTCTGTCTAAGTTGGATTTGTGGAAGAATATGTAAAAGGTGCTAGCTAAGTGCTGTATTGAGTTGTTTTGGCTTAGTTCAAGTAATTGTAAGAGGTTTTGTGCACTGACTGTGTAAGGCCTTGTGCTAATGAGGAGTTGGCTATGTGACTTGACCTGATTTTTGGAAGGAGGATCTCGAGGGCTATGCGCAGATCTCCTGTCCTCTATGGGGTTGCACTCTGTGGCTTTGTGCACAGGAGCTGAAGAATGTAGAAAGATTGAAGATTAATAATGAAGAAAAGAAAAAGTTGGTGGACGTAGCCCCACACTAGGTGAACCACGTATATCTTGTGTTCTGATGTGGTTTGTGCAATATTTCTCATGTTGTTTATGTGTTTATTCGCTTAGTGTGCTGATCTTGATGTATGATAGATATATCTATGGATTCTTAGTGCTTTATGATATTTGATTATTAGATCTGAGTAAATGTTTTGTGCTATGTGATCAAAAGTACTTGATCTTGGTTGCTACTATACTGATATGTAATTAGGGTTTAATCTGCGATGTGAATGAAACTTATGAACTAATGCATATTGATTGGCTAAGTGATATGTTAAGTGTTGTAATCACAAATTTGTGTCCTAGCTTGGTTGTAGACACCTGAGTTCTGCAACCCCCCCTCCCTCTACCTTGGGTGAGACTTCATCTGATTTGTAGGTGTTTCCAAAAGGGATTGTAGTTAGGGTTTTGTTGGTGCGTTATTGAAGCGTTGAACCCTGGGTCTTCCCATATGCCAAAAAATGGTCCCGTTTCCTGGACCTGAAACTGTGATTGCTGGGAATTGAAGAAAAGAGAAAGATTTGTGCATAGATCTATTGTTTCAGTGCACAATATTCTACTTGAATTGCAAATCTCTATGCTAAGAGAGAAGCCTGATTTGAAGAAAAGAGGTAAGATCTTAAAGCTTTGGGATCTAATAAAGGTAAGATAAGTGGAATTTTTTTCTTCGAAAGTATGAATCTAGGATGTTTGATAGATTTTGTCTTAATCTGAAAACTAAGGAACAATTATAAGAAATATTTGATCTGAATAAATTTGATAGAGATAGTGAAAGATATGTTATTCCTATGCATAGAAAGAATTTTTGGACTAACAAGTGGATGCAGGAACTTAGAAAGAATTTTTGCAGATTGCAGGTCCATCACTATGATCCCAATGCGTAGTACAGGAAAGGTTGGGGATCGTTTAAAAGAAAGAGAAGATTGACACTATGTTATAATTGCAGAAGATCGGGACATATTGCTAAGGAATGCTCTGGTATAGGTCCTATTTGTCTCTGTTGTATATATATTAGCCATGAAGTTGAGGATTTCCCTAGAATGATTGCCAAAGTTGAAAACATGAACATGAGACAATAAAACTATGAAGAAGGCCAAGGGACTACAGATATGTTAGAGAACCAGAAAGAATCAGAGACTATGTTATTACAACTGAAAGAAACACTGAATGATCACAGAGACATCATTTTACCAAAGATCTTAAAAGAGAAGCAACGCATACAAAAAATAATAGGAGACTTCGACATAGACTGTGTCTTGGATGAGGAAACACAGGTGAATATCATGCCAGAAATCACTTGGGAAATTTTGGGAAACCCTGCTATGATACCTTCATTGCGAAGGATAGATCTATTTAAAGAAAAGATGATAACCCTACATGGAAGAGTTACTAATGTACCTATGATTTCTCATGAAACATGGATCGAAGAATAATTTGAGGTCATTAAGTTTGTTGAGAACAACACCCCTTTCCCCCTTTTAGTAGGAAAGACTTGGATTGAGAAGGACTAGATTAGAAGGAAAGTAGAGGAGGAAGCTACAGAACAGAAAAAGAAAGAATTAAGGGACTTCATAGCTAGAAACATAGAGTGACTAATAGAATAACAAGAGGATAAGTCGAAGCAACAAAGGGTTAGATAATTAGCTGTCGAAATTGAACGAACACAAGAAGGCTCAAAAAACCTATCCATGTAGGAAAGAAGTGCATCCACCTCGGAAATAGTAAGAGAAGAGGTATTACCTTTGAACCCTTTGAAAGACCCTCAATAGTGCAAAGTAGCCACACTAAGAGAAGATACAAATACGAATAGAAAGAGGAATATAGAGAGTCAAATTAGAGCAAAGAAAGCAAGAAAGTTCAGTAAGAATAAAGAAAAATTAGAAAAACTGCAGGAAGTTTCAGAGAAAACTTTGCAGAAGGTAGGCTTGCAGAACTTGAACCTCATCGGAATAGTAGAACAACACAGAATGACACTTTGCCATGACGAAGCTATATGACTGTTGGAGGCATCCTAACCGTTATAATTGTAACGTCCCCGACCATCCATGCCAGACCACACTATGCCAGATAACTCTTTCAGTTATCTCTCTCTGCGAAACATACTGCAACATACCCAACATCTAACTGAGCTACGTCGCATGAATTTTTTTGAACTACATGCAATTAATTTATATACACACAAAGATTTTGCAGATATATATATATATATATATAACATAACAGAAAAATACTTTATGTAAATGCGTGAATTCATACTGAAATAACACTAAACACAGACATGCAACATATACGGGAAATACCCATAAACATACAGACTGTGATAATCATGCATAGGATAAACCCATAAAAATAAGCACGTAAATAACAATGTAACATGTAAATTTGTCACACCATTAACACTTATCCTTGTAATAATATCACCAACTGTGTGAAAACCATCCACGAACCTCTCAGCCTTAGACCACACTATTCATCACTCTCAATAGTGAGTCACCCCCGAGCTGGGACTAAAATCCACCCCGGTAAAGGGATTCCTGACCAGGCTAAAGGCTCATAGACAACAGGAAAGACTCCTTCTCAGTTGCTCACTCAACTAACAACCTACAGTCTCTCATTCCCCACATGCCTGTCCCACCCCTGGAAGTGTGCCCCTTCTCTACTCAACAACCCCTCGGCTACCCCACTTCCCTTCCAGGGCTTCAACAACAGGCCAGACAGGAAGCCTGAGAGCCCTACAACTGTAGTTTAGCACCTTTAGGAAATCAATTCCCCAACAATTCTCTCATCCAAAGAGAAATTGCTCATGATCCATACAACCTGCCTCTTCAATATCCCATGGGCCTGACAACCTACTTCTTCAGTCCATCTCTCAATCTAACCAGCTACATAAACAAATATGGCTATGGATACGGTTCATGTACAGTGAAATGAAGATACAAAAGATAGCTCAATGGTGTGTGCATGCTCATGGATGATTGACTGGACGAATAAATGATGGAAAGATGATTGAAAATGAACTAAGTCCCAACAATATGTATGCATGTCCCCAAATTGACACTTGTCATGTTGGGAGATAGTTTGGCCCACTTGGCCCCAGCTTTAGAATTTGGGATAAAATAATTATCCATACTTTATGATTTAATAAATATTAATATAATATTTCTTTTTGGCTTAAGCTCCCTAACTTAGCCATTTTCCCTAACTTATATCCCTCCCTTTTCCTAACTAGTGGAGTTTATTCCCCCATCTCTTTTATCATGGTCGGTCTACATGCAACATTGTATTTTATATTAAATATGAGATGTACAAAAATAGGCACACTTCCCTTTAACATCTAGGCTCTCCGGCCTAATCAAAACATAAGCATCATAGATTACAATAACTGGCTCACCATCCTATAAAACATAGCATATACACAAAGGCACGTTGGCCCCACAATCACGTGCACTTAAGATGATGCACATGGTATCCTGGAAAGTGCACATTTCATCATTGCACTACACAGTACATGCGTGCACTATGCCATGAAAGATGCATACAAAAAAATGATATCAAAATAACTCACCAGCTTAAGTGCATTTTCATTACATTACAAT
>JASDQU010202391.1:6828-19028 GCA_032191745.1 Picea mariana | reverse complement strand
ACAGGAGCTAAGAGAAGAATTAGTGACATGGTTAAGGAATGTCTAAGACATGAATGGACTGAACATAAAGGAAAATTTGAATATCATACCTTTGGGTTCATATGATTGCCTAATTGGTATGGATTGGTTGGATAAGCATCATGTTGTCCTAGACTACTATAACAAGGAATTTACTTGCTTGGATGAGGAAGGGAACTTGAGAATATTTCAAGGTATTCGAAGGTGATCCAGGTGGATATCAGTGGCCACCCACCTTTTCCAACTGGCTCAAAACAGTCTTATGGCAATTTTGGTAATTTTCTATTTTTGTTAAGCACCTGAATAGATCTACAAATCTAATCACCACAACTACTGAATACACAATAGATCCACAGAGCAATATAGAAGAAACCACACTTTATTATTACCAAACCCTTGAGGTAGGGAAACACCATACAATGGATCCTATTATGGAAGGGATCCTCTTCTATTCACTTGCCTCTTCGAGGGGGCATCCTCCTATTGAGATACAACTCTAAATACAATACTTCTCTTCATGTCCCATTACATTGCTTGAACCCCTTTATATAGTGCTACCATCACCTGAGAACATTTTAGAGGAGGAATCTTCTAGAAGTAGAACCTTCTAAGATGTCCTCTTACATTTATTATATCTAACTACCCATTTATTATATCTAATTACCATAGTGGGTAGTGGACCTAGTCCACCTTACATTGAATGGCCTCCACTATTATCACTATGGGCCCTCTGGGCCTCCCCACTACCTGTCTAGATACCTTACATTCCATCTCCCTTATGGAAGCATTGTCCTCAACGCTTGCTGTACAAACATATACCAGGGTCCCGGATAATTGTGCACCATAATGCCGAAGAAGACTGGAGAACCAAGGTCCCATGTAGAAAGGAAATCCACCATGTTGAAGTAGTCCAACCACCATTGTAAGCCTGGGTCCCATGTCCAAGTGCTCATGTGAACTCCCCGTGGAACATTTTGGAACCCAATAACCAACTCAAAATGATGCTCCAAAGAGTGAAACCTGTCATGTGGTTCCAAATAAGAAGATCCATCCACATAGTGGAAAATGGTCATAGCAGAATCTGGAAGGAATAATACCACTGTAGAATATGTGGGATGGACACTGGTAATAATGATTGGCTACCAATTTGTCACATTGATTCTCTCTACAAAACGTGGATTAGAGTCATCAAATACAATATGAAAGTGTTTGTCATCCCAGAAATGACAACTATCCATATACCAATCATCGCAATCAGCCTCCAAATGATACCAAGCATATATTTATTGATTATATTCATCCCTGATGTCCGCCATAAGAAATATCTCCTGCATTCTATCCAATGAATCTTGAATACTACGAAAACTATCATTGAGGTCGTTTGTGAGGCCATCTACAAAGTCATCCAATCTGTCATTCAATGTGTCAAACAATTGGCCTTTGAATGCTTCAGTAATTTGTAGAATTTCTTTGACGGTTTGAGAAGAAATAGCCATATGAGAACCCTATAAAAATTTATGATCTCTATAGTCTTGTCGTCGTCACGAAAAAACCCAAAAATAGAACAATAAGTTACGACAGAAAATCACGTTTTTTTTTTTTTTTTCCTGAAAAAAACTGAAAAACTGTTGAATTTAAAATGCTCATAACTTTACTTCCCAGACTCCGTTTCAGCTGATTTGTTTTTTGAAATTAGGTATTTTTTCGAGAGGAATTCAAATACTAGTTTTGGTTTCCAAATTCATCTCATAAAGCTTCATATATGAACATGAAGTGTGCTACCCTCTTTTTCTTCCCTAGAAAAATTCTTCAAAAAGAACAAAAAATTATTCCCTTCTTCGGCCAAGGAAAGTGCTCTGATACCAATTGTTAAGTACCTAAATATATCTACAAATATAATCACCACAAATATTGAATAAACAATACATCCACATAGCAAGATATAAGAAACCACACTTTATTATTACCAAACCCTTGAGGTAGGGCAACACCATACAATGAATCCTATTATGGAAGGGATCCTCTCCTGTTCACTTGCCTCTTCGAGGGGGCATCCTCCTATTGAGATACAACTCCAAATACAATAATTCTCTTCATGTCCCATTACATTGCTTGAACCCCTTTATATAGTGCTATGATCACCTAAGAACATTCTAGAGGAGGAATCTTCTAGAAGTAGAACCTTCTAAGATGTCCTCTTACATTTATTATATCTAACTACCCATTTATTATATCTAATTAACATAGTGGGACTTATTTAATAATATAGTGTACCTAGTCCACCTTACATTGAATGGCCTCCACTATTATCACTATGAGCCCTTTGGGCCTCCCCACTACCTCTCTAGCTACCTTACAATTTTTAGCAATTTTTAACTTCTGAGGCCATTTTGAAGGCCTAAATGAAGGTTTTTTGGGATCAAAATTCTCAATTATAGCTAAAGGCTCTTGTTGATCCCCCTATATGAATCTCCTCGACGATACCTTTCCAACGAGCTATTGTGCGCCTCAAATGAAGATCGTATGCCAAAGTTATGCCCTCGAGAAGTTGATACACCAAACTACCCAAAACGGGGTCCACAAAACTGTTGGCTTATCATCTTTCGAGGTTAGGATTTTGGACTTTATTTATGATAAAAAGGTCTTTGGATCCTCATTGTAAAATCATCTTCTTGCGAATGCGAGTAGCAGACAGATCTCTTCTCAGATATAAGTTGCCACCATTCTAGCGAGTCTTTCACTCTGTATTTTTATAGTCTTTGTACATTTTCGCTCATTAATAGAAAATTGTGTATTATTGTATCTCTGTGTTTATGGTTGCATCTCTGATGAATTTTTGTTATATTATTGGATATTCGAGATATGTCTGTACATTGCTTTATTATATCTCCACTCTCATTTCATGCCGAAAATAATCCGGATCAGTGGTATCAGAGCAGGCTGCTCTTGATCATTTTTTTTTTAGTGCATGTCGCCGACGAGGTTTGAATATAGAAAGTTGGGTCTCAAGCTTGTCTCTCTTGAAGAAAATTTCTCTCACACACCCAAGAAATCCTCCATGGCGGAAGAAAAGAAAAACAACAGAGCAGACAATTCAATCAATTTGTTGCTTGAGCAAGCTCTCACGCGACAGAGGGACGAAATGATGGAGAATTTTTCCCACATCCTTCAACGCTTGTCGATAGAAACAAGCGTATATTCATCAAACAACTACTTTGGAAGCACCTCTTCTTTCAAGGTACATGTTAATTTTGATATTCCCGTATTTCAAGGTTAGATAGATGCGGATGCCCTAGACAAATGGTTAAATTTATTAGAAGGTTATTTCTTTGTTCATAATTTTCCCGAAAGGGAAAAGATCACCTTCACACTCCTTAAAGCTCTTCCCCATGTCAAAAATTGGTGGGAAACTTACTGGGAGAAAAGTTCCACAGAGGAGTATGGAATATATGGGGTCGATCCCACTTGAGATTTTTTTGTGGATGCGGTAAAGGAACAATATTACCTTGTTGGCAACTATGAGGACTAGTACATGAGATGGACCACATTGCGGTAAGAGAGGGGCTAAGAAGTTCCAGATTTCACCAATACCTTCCATACCTTGCGCACCAAGCTGGGTATCAAAGACTCTGAACAACATTTGGTTCTGAAATACCGTGGGGCTCTACACAAATACATCCAAATTGAAATGAATTTTCTGGGCATCTCATCACTCAGTGTTGCTTATCGATATGCTGTTAAAATCAAGAAGAAATTTAAGCACCAAAACAAACGTGAGTTTGAGTCTGCAAATCTACAACAACCAAAGTATGATAAAGACAACCCTAACAAACAGTCTCCCAAAAATCAACCCAAGCCATAGGAAAAGAAGGGTCACGGGAAGACAAAGAAAGACACTGGAAAATGGTGCGATTTCCAAAAAATCCCCTGGCACAACACCGATGAATGTCTCTCAAAACAATCATTGGTGGTCGAGATCAAAGACAAGGAGCCGAACCCTGATTCAGAATTTGATTTTGAAAATACTGGTAAAAGAGAGATCATTGACGCAGACCCCACTGCTATTGTCGCGACCATAACAATTCGACCAAAAGAAGCAACAGATCCTGAAGAGGGGGAGCGCATGTTTCATTCACAGATGTGGGTGAAGGGGACCCTGCTACATTTTGTTGTTGATAGTGAAAGACAGAAGAACCTCATCTCAGCAAAGGTCGTCAAATAGTTGGGATTGTCGACAACACCACACCTGCAACCATACAACATCGGATGGCTTCTCCAGGGATGAGATCTCTGTGTCAGCCAACAATGTCGATTGTCATACGACATCCAACTCTTCAAGGATGAGGTATTATGTGATGTTTCCCCACTGGATGTCTGTGATGTTCTATTGGGACAACCATACATGTGGAAGTGCCATGCTGTTTATGAGTCTCAACCTTGCAGTGTCATTATTTCTCTGGGGGGTCATCTCTACAGAATACCAGAGGTAGTTCTGACTATTGTTCCACCTAAACAGTACTGCAAGGTAGTATCTCATACTAAAAAAATCATCTTCTTCATAATCTGTTCAAAAGGTGAACATAAGGATGTAATGTCCCCATTTTGGGACATTATAACATTACAACATTTCAGAGTGTTATGCCTACCTGAGTAGCCAGATAGGGGTGACAGAGAGTTTGGGAGATATTGAGGGGTTTATTTGGGCTTGACTTGCATCAATCATCATCAGGATCCATTCCGAACAACTGGGCTTTGGTTTCGTTGAATTCCGATAATTTCTGTAATTTTGAGTTATTATGGGTCATATCTTAATTAAATTCACTAAGAAGGTCATAATGGGCATATTACTTGGAGAAACCTCTTAGTATAATATCTCATCGGAATTGGGAGGAAGAGAACTACAGGATAAGATGATGAGAAGTGACTTTCAGTGGTCGGAGAAGCCATCGGGATGGATAAATCACTTTTTAGAGGTAAAATGGTTAATTAATTAATTAATTAAGTGATTTAATCAAGGAATAATAAAATAAAGTAAAATTCACTTGGAGGGAAAAGTTCAACAACAAATTAGGGTTTCGGGAATCTATAAAGGAAGGGTAAAGCAACCTAATTCAGTATGCATTGTTATGATTTGATGTTGAGAGTTCCCAGAGGAGGAGGAGAGCCAACCTTACTGTTTTGTGGATTTCTGGAGGAAACCACCACCATTGATCGGTTTCGGTGTTGAGAGACACACCCTAGCCCATCAGAGATACCATCCAGTTATTTCACCATACTTTTCAGGAGTATCCATTGCAGAGTGCGCAACTCAGCCAATGAGGGCGCAAGTCAGTTTGAGGGTTTGGAGAGTTGCACGAGATCCATATCCATATTGCAATTTCCTTCCAACCCATTTGAGATCTAGCCAGGGCACTTCTATTGATCCATCTATCGTCAGATTCTGACAGTGGAATCTTGCAGATCGACTCATTCAGCCATTTAGGGAGCAACTCTTTCAGACAAACATTTGGTGTTGCATGCAGAGTTTCAGAGAAGATCCAGACAAATCCTTCTGACCCATTTCCTTATTTGGTGAGACGATCGTTTTGATCCATATAGCAGCAGATTCCGTTGGTGGAATCCTTTGGGGTGCATCCAGTGCTCCAGGAGTTGCGCAAACCCCCCAGGGGTCCAAATCCAGTGCCTTAGAGACCAAATTCGAGATCCGACACTCACCCATTTTAGTCTAGAGGATAGGGTGCTTCTTTTGGAGCAGTTTCCAGCGTATTTCGATGGTTTGAACTTCGGGACGAGTTTCCCAGCTGGTAGCGGTTACCGTACTTTGCTAGAATCACATATTTTCACCGATCTATCCGTGCATGCATTAGATCTGCTATCATCTTCTGATCACAGGTATTTTTATGTTATTTGATTGTATTCAAGTGATGATCTATGAAATCTGGCTGACGTTTATATTCTATATTTCCAGTAGGCTATTGTATTTCCATGCTCGAACTGTATAATACGTGATATTGGGCATTCAATATTCTTTACTTCTGCATGCATCCTTTATATGCTGTATAAACCATAAATATGCAACATGCACATGGAATAACCAACATGCACATGCAATAACCCACATGCACATGCAATAACCATCAAGATCTCAAACATACAACTTAAATGCATCCAGAAACCCCCAGTGTATTAGATCTGCAAGACATAATAATAGATCAGTAGAAAATATCTTGATCAGCGGGATCATGGATATTTCAAAGGATACTGCAACCACTACAACTTCATCCCAAGCACCTTCTATCCAACAGAAGCAGGCTAAAAAGATTGCAGCAAAGTGTAAAGATTCATTTTGCACATAAGAATCTCATGTAGCCAGACTAGTTAAAAAGGTACAACCCTTCCAACCACATATTCATGACAACCTTCAACAAGCTAAACAACACAACTTCTCCAACAAGGCAAGCAACTGATCAAGACGCTGATTCAACAAACGCTTTTCCCTCTCCCACGGGAACTCAATGCAATGGAGACCATTGCTTCCTAAAGAGGGAGGATTGATCCAGGTGGATATCGGTGGCCACCCACCTTTTCCGACTGGCTCAAAACAGTTTTATGGAAATTTTGGTAATTTACTATTTTTAGCAATTTTTAACTTCTAGGGCCATTGTGAGGGCCTAAATGAAGGTTTTTTGGGATCGATATTCTCAATGATAGTCAAAGGCTCTATTTGACCCCCCTAAATGAATCTCCTTGACGATACATTTCCAATGATCTATCGTGCGCCCCAAACAAAGATCGTATGCCAAAGTTACGCCCCCAAGAAGTTGATACACCAAACTACCCAAAATGGGGTCCATAAAACTATTGGCTTTTCATCTTCTGGGGTTGGGGTTTTGGATTTTCTTTATGATAAAAATGCCTTTGGAGCCTTATTGTAAAATCATCTTCTTGCGAATGCGAGTAGCGGACACATCTCTTCTCAGAGATAAGCTGCCACCATTCTAGTGAGTCTTTCACTCTGTATTTTTACAGTCTTTGTACATTTTTGCTCATTAATAGAAAATTATGTATTACTACATCTCTGCGTTTATGGTTGCATATCTGATATATTTCTGTTATATTATTGGATATCCAAGATATCTCTGTACATTTCTTTATTATATCTCTGCTTTCATTTCATGCTGAAAATAATCCGAATCACAAGGGCTATAACTATCAGAGAAATTTCAGCCTTGCAGCTGAAAATAAGCTTCAGGAAAGGATGCCAAATTTTTGTAGCACAAATGGAAGAGACACCTAAGGATAAATTGTCAAACATTGAAGACTAGGTTGTCCTAAAATAATTTCAAGATCTATTTAGAGAGATATCAAGTTGCCACCAAAGAGAGATATTGATTTCTCTATCAATTTGATGCCTAGAGTAGCCCCATTATCCAAGACTCCTTATAGGATGAACACACCAGAGCTGAAGGAATTGCAAATGTAGCTTGAAGAGATTTTGAATAAGGGGTATATATTCCCAAGTGTGTCACCTTGGGGTGCCCCAATGGTATTTGTGAAAAAGAAGGATGGAACCTTGAGGCTATGCATTGACTTCAGGTAGCTGAATAAGGTGGCTATGAAGAACAAGTATCCTTTGCCAAGGACATATGATTTTTTTGATCAGCTTAAAGATGCTAAGAAAAAATTCTCCAAAATTGACCTCAGGTTGGGCTATCATCAAGTGAGAATTAAATAAGAATACATCAACAAAACAACCTTCAGAATGAGGTATGGCCATTATGAGTTTACAGTGGTGCCATTTGGGTTGTCAAATGCACCAATTGTCTTTATGTGTTTTTTGAATGGTATATTCATAGATTACTTAGATAAGTTTGTCACTATCTTCTTGGATTACATACTTATCTACTCCAAGTATGAAGAATAACATGATAAACACTTGAGAATGGTGCTACAAGTATTGAGGGAGCATCAATTGTTTGCAAAGCTGAGAAAGTGCTCATTCTATCAGAGGAAGATACATTACCTAGGCCATATCATTTTAGAGGAAGGGATATTTGTGGATCCCGAGAAGATAAAATCCATTGAGGAATGACTAACACATGTCTCATAGGTGAAGTCATTCATGGGACTATCATGATATTATAGAAGATGTATTGAGGTCTTTTCAAGGATTGCACACCCAATTACTTCACTGTAAAAGAAGGGTGTGAGGTTTGAATGGACCTCTGATTGTGAAATAAGTTTTTAGCACTTGAAATATTTACTGACAAGTGCACCAATTTTGAGGATTGTTGATCCAAATGAAGAATTCATTATGTGCAATGATGCATGCAAAGAAGGGCTTGGGGGAGTCCTTAGTCAAAATGGGCATGTGATATTCTACAAGTAAAGGAAGATGAAAGAGCATGAAAGAAATTATGCTACTCATGATTTAGAATTAGCAACCATATTGCATGCCTTGAAGATGTGGAGGCACTATCTCATGGGAAGAATATTTGAACTGAGGACAGACCATAGTGGTCTGAAATATTTTTTTGGACAACCAAATTTAAATGTCAGACAAAGTAGATGGATGGAATTCATTAGTGAATATGACTTTGATATAAAGTATATCAAAGGAAAATAGAACAAGGTGGTTTATGCACTCGATAGGAGAGTGCATGAGATGCATGCTATACCCATTAGCATGTATAAATCTGATTTGAAGGACACAATTTTGGAAGCTGCAAAATTAGATCAATATTATATGAAGATAAAGGAAAAATTATAGCAAGGTAATTTCTAGCAGAAAATTGAAGACTATGAGCTAAGAGAGGATGGAATCCTAATGTATAGGGGAAGAGTTTATGTGCCTAATTTTCAAGAGTTGAAAAATACGGTGCTAAAAGAGATGCATAATGTGCCTTATGTTGGGCACCCAGGATACTAGAAAACAATTGCAGGGTTTGTTTCATCCAGATTACTTGTGTGTAGCAAGATGCAACAACAATGTATTATGTTTCTATTGTGGATAGTGATATTGATGTTTTTTTCTTACTTATCCATGCCACCAAACACTTTCCTAGGAAGAATGTTCCTCCACTGGTGCTTTTCCTGTCATCTACACTATCTACCAAATCTACATCAGTATATGCATTCAAAGTAAACTCTTTTTTTTGGATACCATAATCCAAAGTCTAAGGTAGCTTGTAGATATCTGAATATCCTTTTTACTTATTTTAAATGAGTTTCTTTAGGTGAGGATTGAAACCTACCCACTAGTCCTATAGCCTACATTATGTCAGGTCTTCTTGTTGTTGCATAGAGAAGACTTCCAATCATAGATCTATACATAGTCTAGTCTACTTTTGGTGAATCATCATCTAAGCTCAGTTTTCATCCTGTGACCATAGGAGTGCTCAATGGTTTGCAGTCTTCCATTTGGAATTTCTTGAGCATTTCTTTGAAATATTTATTTTGGCATATGAATATGGTTTTCTTATGTTTGAGTGACTTGTAAACCTAAGAAGAAAGTTAGTTCACCTAGCATAGACATTTCAAACTCTTTCTGCATTTGTGTGGAAAATTGTTTGCTTAGTATAGTCAGGTTACTTCCAAAGATTATATGATCCACATATACCACTACAACAATCATATTTTGTTCTTTAATTTTAATATATAGATTACTATCAATAGTTCATTTCTTATATCCTTGTTGTTGTAGATATTGATCTAGTCTTGAGAACCATGCTCTAGGGGCTTGGTTAAGACCATACAAAGCCTTCTTCAATTTGCATGCATAGTCTGGTTTTTCTGTCAACCTAAACCATTCAGGTTGTTCTATGTAGACTTCTTCTTCTAAGGTTCCATTCAAGAATTCTTACTTGACATCCATCTGATATATTTTGAAGTTTTTGAAACATGCAAATGCTAAAAACATTATGATGGCTTCTAATCTTGCTACTGGGGCATAGGTTTCTCCAAAGTCAATTCCTTCCACTTGGGCATATCCCTTGCATACTAGTCTGGATTTTTTTTTTATGATCTGTCCATTTTCATTGAGTTTGTTTTTGAATATCCATTTGGTTGCTACCACATTTTTATCTTTAGGTTTTGGAACCAGTTCCCAAGTCTGACTTTTCTCTATTTGATCAAGTTCCTCATTCATTGCTTTTATCTAGTCTTTACTCTTGCTAGCTTCTACAAAATTATTGGGTTCTATTATTGAAAGCATTGCATGTTCAAAGTAAAATATAAGTTTCCTTCTTGTTTCTACACCTAAATCTTTATCTCCTATAATTTGATTTTTAGGGTGATTCTTTTGAACTCTTTTTGATGGTGCTTTTAGCAAGGGTGTTTCTTCTTCGTCCTTCTCATCATCAATTTGCGGTTCATTCTCTTGTAGTTCTTCAGTATATTATTCATATTGTGATTCAACATCTTATTTATCATCCATAGTTCTTCTCCATTTATCAATTTTTGTTTCATCTTGAGATTTGAATTTTTTCAATTTTAGATCATCTATTTTTACATTTGCAATTTGCACTATTTTGTGCAATCTTAGATTATAACATTTGTAGGCCCTTTTGTTAGGTGAATATCCCAAAAATATACCTTCATATTATCTAGAGTCAAATCTCCATAGATTATGTTCATCCCTTTTGATGCAACACTTACTTCCAAAGACTCTGAAATGTTTCATAGATGTTGGTTATCCAAACCAAAATTCATAAGGGGTTTTTCTTGGTTGTGGAGCTTGATTATCTTCCTGATTGAGAGGTTTGTTTCAGTTGTGCTTGGACCCCATTCCCTAACGATGAGGTGTGGGGGGCATTCCCCCCCACAACTGTCGCCAGGGGGTCCAGGGGGGGCAGAGACAATTTTTTTTAGCCTCCCTGGCGGGGGATTCAAGGGTAGCGCCCCCGAAGAGAAATATTGGAAAAAATTACCTTGTAAAATATTGTAATTCCGTATTCAATTTGGATATTTCAATATAAGGTCTCAAATCTGACAGTAGAAGTCATTTTTAGGGTTTTTTCCCTAGAAGGAAACCCTCTCTTATGAGGGAATTCTATTGCAGCTATATATTATCAAGAATATTGTACTCTGAGAGAGGAGATTGTGAGAGAAAAAAGAGGAAATTATAATAGGTGTGTTGTAGGTTGTATCCCTTCATTTTGTTGGATAATTAAAAGGAAGGACCTAGAAATTTCTTCGGTGGACGTATGCCACACTGGGTGAACCACGCATATATCTGTCTCTATTGTACTGTGTATCTTTTGTGTTTTATTTCCCCATTTGTTTTATTTTATTGCTCCATGATCCTATTTTTCTAACAACTGGTATCAAAGCAAAAGGTAACTCACAGGAAAAGAGGGTTCCTGGTTCGAGTGGGAGAAATGGCAGAAGATGGAAAGTTTAGGGTCGAGAAATTTAATAGCCAAAACTACTAGTTATGGAATATGCGGATGGAAGATTATTTATATCAGAAGGATCTATTCCTACCATTGGGTGGAATAGCAAAGAAGCCAACGACCATGAAGGACGAAGAATGGGAGGTTATCGACATAAAGACACCAGGAACGATACGAATGAGCCTGGCAACGTCGGTGGCTTTCAATATTTCAAAAGAAAAGACAACGAAGGAACTGATGGATTGCATTGGCTAAGCTGTATGAAAACCCTCAGTGTCTAATAAGGTATTTATAATGAAGCGATTATTTAATATGAATATGTTAGAAGGTGGGTCTGTTGTAGTTCATTTAAATGTTTAATACAATTACTAATCAACTAAGTTATGTAAAAGTGGACTTTGATGATGAGGTCAAGGTTCTTCTTATCTTGTGCTCATTGCCAGAAAGTTGGAACAATTTTTTCATGGCTTTAAGTAACTCGGTATTTGGTTCAAACACTCTAAAATTTGATGATGTTGTTGGTGTTATCCTTAGCGAGGAAATGCGGCGGAAAAGAACAGGTGAGACATCAGGTAATGAGTTAAACATGGAGAACGTGGGAAGACAAAAGGATAGAGGAAAGGGCTCAAGGAGCCACATATATTATAGGAAGGGAAAATCCAAATCCGGACTAGGAAAAATAGAGTGTTGGAATTGTGGAAAGAAAGGACATCTAAAGAAATACTGCAGATCTCCAAATAAACAAAGAGATGGACAATAGGAGAAAAATTAGGAAGCAAATGTAACAGG
>JASDQU010202387.1:1406-12267 GCA_032191745.1 Picea mariana | reverse complement strand
CTAGTTAGACACAATGTAGAAAAGGTTTTAAATACCATGGATTTTCTACCGGACTTTCTTCAAGGGTTGACATCAATGACAACCAACCCAATTAATCAAGAGAATCTACTAGAAGGGTATTTTTCAGTCCATAATTTTTTGATAGAGAAAATATTACCATTGTGCTCCTTAAGGTCCTCCCCTGTGTCAAGGATTGGTGGGAGACTTACTGTGAGAAAAGGTCCACTGAGGAATATGAAATATTTATTGTCTCACCCACTTGGGATTCCTTTTGGGATGTTATTAAGGAAAAATACTACCATGTTGGAAGCTATGATGACCAATATACGAGATGGGCCACCCTACGATATGAAAGGGACCAGACAATAACTCAGTTCACAAATATTTTCCATACCTTGCGCACCAAGTTGGGTATCAAGGGATCCGAATGACATCTGGTGCTCAAGTATCATGACAGTCTACATAGATACATCCAAACATAAATGGAGTTTTGTACATCTCATCATTGGGCGCGACTTATCTATATGTTGTTAAAATCAAGCAACAATTTAAATAGAAGAAGTGGGAGTTTGGATCTATGAATTCCTCATAGCATAAGTAGGGAAAAGGTGGCCCCAACCCACATAAAAAAGGATAGAACAAGGATGGACCCCCTCGGGACAACCAACCCAAGATGCAAACAAGGAAGGGTATTGAGAAGACGAAGAAAGACATTGGGAAGTGGTGTGAATTCCATAAAATCCCTT
Organism: Picea mariana; assembly: GCA_032191745.1. Classification (NCBI taxonomy): domain Eukaryota; kingdom Viridiplantae; phylum Streptophyta; class Pinopsida; order Pinales; family Pinaceae; genus Picea; species Picea mariana. The sequence goes on along the minus strand of JASDQU010202387.1, from coordinate 11,521 downwards.
ATCATAACACCAATGAATGTTGCTCGAAGCAACCATTAGTGGATGAGATAAAATACTTAGAGTCAAAGGTAGGTTCTAAATCTGAATCAAATCTGGACAAGGGGAATAAGATCATCAATGTAGAACCCAATGCCACTATCACTACCACTAAGGTCCATCCAAGAAAACCAAAAGAACCGGAGGAAGGTAAGTGCCTTTTTCACTTGCAGATGTGGGTGAAGGGTATTCTGCTGCATTTCATTATCAATAGTAGGAGAAAAAATAATATGATCTCATAAGAGGTCGTGAAGTGGTTGGAACTATCGATGACACCACACCCACAACCCTACACCATTGGGTGGCTTCACCGATGAATGTCGCTCCAAGCAGTCCCTCGTGGCTGAGCTAAAGGCTTCCGAGTCAGAAGTCGATTCTGATTTCGAGTCAAACCCTGAAGGAGGGAAGTGAATTATCTATGTTGAAACCAGTGCCACAGTCGCTACCACCAAAGTACAACCAAGCGAAATAGAAGAACCAAAGGAAGGGGAACGCCTCTTTTACTCGCAGATGTGGATCAAGGGGGCTCCGATTCATTTCATTATCGACAGTGGCAGTCAGAAGAAATTGATTTTAGCAGAGGTCATCAAGCGAATGGACCTGCCAACAACACCAAACCCCCATCCCTACACCATCGGCTGGCTTCATCAAGGAAGTGATCTCCGTGTCAGCCAACAATGTCGTCTGCCTCATAGCATCAAGCCTTTCAAAGATGAGGTACTGTGTGATATTGTTCCCCTTGAAGTTTGTGATGTTCTTTTAGGACAACCATAGTTGTGGAAGCATCATGTTGTGTATGAGTCTAGACTCTGCAGTGTTATTATTACTTTGGGTAAACAATTGTACAGGATCCTAGAGGTGGCACCGCCTACTGCTATTTCTTTAATCTCTTCTAAGAAATGTAGTAAGGTCATTTCATAGACCAGGAAGTTCTTCTTCTTTGTGATCCGTGCTCACAGTAAGCAGAAGGTTGCCACCACATCTGTGGCCTCTACACAATGCCTCTCTTTGCAGCATAAGAAAGTGGATAGAATCATGGAAGAATACAGAGACATGTTTGCCTCACCTACAGGGGTACCAACACACTACCAAGTCAAGCATCCAATTGATCTGACCCCTAGCACACCTCTATCTAATGGACTAGTCTATCGACACTCGTTGATGGAGAATGACAAAATCAGGTGTCATATCCAAGAGCGTTGGATACGGGTGGCCTCTCCCCTAATCCAACTAGCTTATTTTGTATGTTTTCATCTCAACATCAAGTATAAGACATGTATCTCCAATCGTGTCACTGGCTACCTCAGTCGGCCTCCTATGACTACACTCACCACTGTGCTCCATTCTTGTGGACATGAATCCTCTGAGTGGCCCCAACTTGATCAATAAGATCCGGACTTCGCCACCACCTATCAACTCTTAAGTACAGGCACACTTGTCACTGATTTTCACATTCATGATAGACTCTTATGCCACCTGGTCCATCTTCGTGTTCCTACAAGCGAGTGTGCAAAGATGATTTGGGAAGCCCACTACAGTCGGGTGGTAGGACATTTTGGTGTGGAGAAAACTGTGTCCATTCTTTAGGAACATTTTTATTGGCCAAAACTTCGACATGATGTCAGCAAGTATATCAGATATTGCACTGCCTGTGACATTGCCAAGCCCCCCATCAAGAAGCAAGGCTTATACACCCCTCTTCCTATTCCTGAGAAGCCTTGGGAATCCATCTCAATGGATTACATGTATGGCTTGTCATCCACCAAGCAAGGAAATGATTGTGTGTTCGTGGTCGTTGATCGGTTTTTGAACATGGCCATCCTCATCATCTGTAAGAAGAATGTCACAGTGGAAGATACTGCTAAGATCTTCTTTGAATGAGTGTGGGTCCACTTTGGAATACCAAATACCATCATCTTCGACCAAGACATCAGATTCCTCAACAACTTTTGGTCGAGTCGTTGGTCTATGTTGGACACCAAGCTCACAAAATTCACTTCTTTCCACCCCCAAACCGATGGCCAAACATAGGTAGTCAATCGTATGATTATGCACATCCTGCACATGTACAATTCTAAGAATCCATGTACATGGGATGAGAGTCTCCCATATGTCCAACACAATTACAACAGGTCTCTCCATAGTTCTACTGGCCATAGCCCATTTCAGGTGGGTCTAGGATTCCAACCCTTGGGACCCATTGATGTTGCACTTCCTCTTGACACTTCATAGATAGACTCTTCCCATGATCAATATGCGATTGACAAAGCCACCAGATTCAATGAGCAGATTTAGCACATCTGCCAATAGGTCGAAGAGATTTTGCAGAAATCTAATGCTAAGTACAAGCAACGCCATGATCAACACAGGGTACCACACCAGTTTCAGGTTGGCGACAAAGTTTGGTTACATCTGCAGAAGGAGTGTCTCACTAGGCACCATCGAAAGCTTTGCCCACTTCGTTATGGGCCTTACACTATCACCAAGACTGTGGGTAGCAATGCTTTTCAGCTCATCACTCCACCCTTCCTTGGTCTACATCCAGTCTTCAATGTGGACCTCCTTCGACCATATTTTCCACCATTATTGGACACCTCTGAGATCGCAGAACAACTGACACCAACAGATCTCAACCCTGACTACATGGGGAAAGCGTCCACTGATCATATAGTGGACACACAGGTCAAGGGAACTCGCCAACAATGGATCCAACATTATCGAGTTATCAAGGCAGAGAAACTCCTACACCAAGGAAAGTGACTCACCTGGGGCCAAATCCAATAGAAGTTTCCTCACCTGATGGGGGAACTCAATGCAATGGAGACCATTACTTCTTAAGGGGGGAGGATTGATCTAGGTGGATATTGGTGTCCACCCACCTATTCCAACTGGCTCTTCGTGTCCATTTTTTGTTCAACATGTTCTTCTGTACTGCTTTATAATTATGAGTTCTACACTTCTGGGGTTTTTTGAAGCCCCACACATTCTCCAGGTGGATATGGGTGGCCTCTCGCCTAATCCAACTGTCTTATTTTGTATGTTTTCATGTCATCACATCTTATTGTACTTCCAGGGTTTTTTTGGGGTCCTAAACATTGTTTTTTTGTCTCTCCAAAGTCAAACTATAGACAGAGTCATAGTCTAACGAAAAAATGTCTAGTTCTCTGAAAGACCTTTCCAATGGGCTATCACACACCTAAAACAAAGGTCATATGCAAAAGTTATGACCCTAGGAAGTTGAGGTACCAAATTACACCAACTTACCCATAGGTCCCACATGATGTTTGGCATTTCAACTTCTAGGGTTAGGTTTTTGGATGTCTATGGTTTTGGCATTCATGATTAATATGAAAAGGGCCTCTAGAGCCTCATTGTAATCCATTATGCTCAGACGGATGCACGTAGCAGCCACATCTCTTCTCAAAGATAGCTAGCACCATTCGAGCAAGTTTCAATTCTGCAGTTTTACAATTTCAGCGTATTTCATTATTTAATAGAATATATTGTTCACTGGATATTTTTGTTATTCTTCCTATCTCTGTGTTTATTGTATTCAATCTGTTAATCAATTCGCTCCGCCTCTAAATCTAGATCAAGGAGGCTTGATCTTATTCATTTCTCCATATAGCTCGTCCACCCCGATTCTTCTCTTATGCTTTCTGACAAGAGATGGAATTGAGCTACTGCACTCTTTCCTAAATGAATGCTTTGGTGATTGGTGATGTTTCCTATCATCACTTCTTGTTTCTCTTCTTTCACTATGAGATCTGTGACTCCTTGACTTGCTTGACTTTGTCTTCTATTCCATTTTCTTTTCTATTATGTACAATCTTTGCATCAACTTGATATTGAAGCCATCTTGTTGCTCATTGGCTTTCATAATCCTTTCCTTATAAACTTTATAGCTTTGGACATATTTTTGCGATCTTTTTATGGTTTCTACCAAGTTTATGCACTCCTCCTTGGATTTTGTACTATCAATACCCATGTTGATATACAAACCCCCAAATTCATAATCATGGTTGTAATTTCTCTATGCATCTTCCATACTTTTAACTCTTTGTGTTGATTTTGTCTTGATCTGATCATTGTTAATTCTGCAAAATGTGCAGGCAACAAGATTTGTTAAATGAATTCATGTGACAACTTCATGAAAAATATGCACCATTTTGTCAGAATCCTTTCTTCAAATTCCTTGGATGATTTTAACATCCCAAATTCTAATGCGCACTCATGTGCATCAATGTTTTTTGTGCATCATAGCTCTGCATCGTGCACGAGTATTTTTCCATGCACAATAAACTCTGTATTGTGCATCACCAATACTTAGCGCACACGACAATTTCATGTTGATTTCTACCCATACCAATTCAGTATTAGACCAATAGCTCTGCAACTTATTGTTGATATCTGGACCATACAAGTCCATTGTTGAACCAATTGCTCTGATACCACTTTGTAACATACCCAACCTCCTAGTTGAGTCTCGTTACCAACTCTAATACCACTTTATAACATCCTCAACCACCCAGGATGGGCCACACCACACAACCTCTCCCAATAATTCTACTTCAAAATCTAATGTGCAGATTCTACTCTATATCATAGGTATGCATAGAAATACTTGAAGTAACGTGCGCGACCCCAAGCTAGTTCATGCCACATGTACTTACCCCTTCTGATGCAACTTGTAACAATGTAAGTAACATAACACAACTATGTGCACAAGCATGATGAGTACATAAACATTATTGTGCATGTAGTCCACTCCAAGCATATGCTCACTACTATGCACATAACCATTCTGGTGTCATACACAAATTTTGTTCTTCTTGCACACACAGACTACTTCCTTGTGCTTATAACGAACCTAGTCTCATGTGCACATGAAGAAAATCCCTGCATGCATGACCGTTCTAGCCTCACCTTAGAGACTCATGACCACTATTATAAGATTAAGTTAACAGGAACAAATAACAACAATTGTCATCCTCAACACGTATGACTATATTACTAAATACCAACACCACACATACATGTGCAAGCAACATTATACAAAATAACAACAATTACTTATATGCAACATCATACAAGAATTAAACCCATATCCAACATAAGTAAATGGCACATAGTAAACGAGACAAACACATAAATGACACTTATCTTTTATGAAAATTCATTAACTGCGCACAAAAATCAAAGGTTCCTCCCAGCCATAGACTTTGTTTCCGGTAACCTTTTAGCAATAGGCCACCCCCGAGCTGGGGCTTAAACTCTATCAGGTCAAAGGGATTCCTAATGCCAGGATAAGGTCTGATAAACAATGAAATTGCTTAGTCCAAGGTGTCCACTGCTGCCACTAGTCTACAGTCCTTCATTCCCCACATGCATGTTCCACCCCAAGAAGTGTGCCCCTTCTCTGCTCAATTGTCCTTACCAAAAATACAGATTCTCCCATAGGGGAAAGTTGGTCTCCAAGATGATGAAAAGAATGAAAAATCTCCCCTTCCTCAAGCTTTCTCGGCAGTAAGGTAATGACTGTCCCAGTTTAGATGGTCCAAATGATGAAGAACAACAAGTAAATCCCCCCCCCCAAAGTACACTAAGGCCAACAATATTTATTGCATGCATTAAACTAGACACTTGTCACCTTCAAAATTAGTTTTAGCCACTTTGTGACTCATTCCCGTCCCTCGATAACTTAAGATAAATAATTACCCATGGATTTTACTTTTCGAAAATATTAATAAAATATTTCCTCAGACTTAAGCCCCCTAGGCTTATCCCTCTCATAAATTATAAGCCCCCCTTTCCCCTTTTTCTGTGGAGTTTATCCCCCCGTCTCTTTTCGTTTAATCTATCTGTGCGCAACAAAGAGATATTAGTAATAACTTGAGTGTGATAACATTTTACAAGGATAGATGCACTGGCTTATTTTCATCTTGCTTCACTAGCCCCATAACCACACAGGTTGTCCGAACTCAAATACATATACATCTACATATATATATATATTATATAATTGGGTTTGATGCACATTTCAAAGTAACCCACACGCTCTTACTCAAGTGCATGCAACAGTGTAAAATGTGTGCACTCCTTTCTTTGCTAACAATCCTCACATACTATTCAGGTGCATGCAATACCCAAACTTGGTGCCAACGACTCACCAACCTATATGTACATTTACATTTACAATTGGTACCGACGGCTCACAAGCCTATATGTACAATAACAAACGAGGTTTGGACCAGGGACATTATATTATAAATAAAGTAAATGCATTTTGTATACTTCTCCAAAATTTTATATATCTTAATATTTGATCCCATCCACCTCCTCGTATAGTCTAAGTGCTTTGACAGTTGTTTGTACAATGTGTTAATGTTGTAGTGGGAAAGGTGACAAGTAGATGTTGGAGAAGACATTTTGTAGTGTGAGCAAACTATGAAACCTCCCACTTAACGAATGCCACTCACTCAAGAAAGGGAATGGGATCAAGGGATTGAGGTCATTGTTAGTGGTATATGCCATGGGGAATACATAACTGGCCACCATACAATCATGCTATGCATAGGACTTCTTGATTTGAATTTACACATTTCCATTCTCTCTTATCCTTCCACCATTATTGGGCTAGAGCATGCTATTTTCATAAATCTAGAGCATGATATTAGGGCCATAATGTTGTCACTCCTTTCATAGATGAGATTCACTACTAAGACACAATCTTGACTCCATGTGATGTTTGAAGATTGACAATTGTGTCTATACTTTTTAGATTTGTTGACAACTCCAACTCTCGCTACCTTCCTTCACAATGTGCCCAGATCCTAAGGCATTGGTGTTGGGTGTCTCAAGATAACACTTAAGGTTTGTTTTATTTAGGGTAAGTTACCAGTTTTCTTCTTGTTATTTTTCAAATTGTTGTTTAACCTTGCTAAAACATATGGAGGACTCTTTTGCATTCAATTGTGAAAACCATCAAACATATGATATGTTGCTCATATGGACAATGTTGAGATGGTAGCTTTGAGGTACAACTCTCCAATAACAAAAATATCACTTGTAACAACACAAGCTCAATCAATATTTGAGAGAGATATATTGGTTTGGTTTGGTTTTGGTCGTAAATAGCAATATAGATTTGGGATGATGGGTCAACTTGTGGATGAAGATAAGTCATTGGCGATGCAACTACCGAGCCCGATTCCTCATGCTACTTTTCTTTTCTGTCTTCTTTATTTCTCGTTAGGTAAGTTGGTGGGAATTTAAGGATTGGGGAAACTTATGTGGGGTTTGTGTGTTGTAGCCAATGCTTTTGGTATCAAAGATTTCATTCCTTGTGTAGGGCGATTAGATTTGTAGAACATTGGAAGGAACATCAAGAAAGTGCACACAGAATTTGATGCATTTTGGGAGGAGATTATTAATTAACAAACTAGGAGAAGTAAAATGAGTGAGAAAAATGTGAATGATTTTGTAGACATGATGCTTGACATTTCTTAGAGGGCCAATGTCACGACATAAAATTAAAAAGTAGGGACAATATACATGCCCATCTTCTAGACATCTTGACTATTAGAATTAATACTTTAACCATTAATTTGAACAATGAAAAATTGAAAACATCAACAAATCCAATATGATAAAAGAGAATGCATAAAAAATTCAACAATGTGTTATAATATAACACATTGCATTGCAATGCAATGTGTTATATTATAACAATCCAATATGATAAAAAAAAAATGCATAAAAAAATTCAAATGAAAAATTAACATGCATGGCCTAAAGTCATGTAATCTTCCAAATCTTCAATACCTACAATGTTCCACTAATGAAACATTGAAGTTGCATTCATTGATTCCATTGTTACTTCCCTAGAATAAATGGAATCCTACACTATGGATGTCCACTCTCACTTGCTGCTGCTTTGATTTACAACACGTCCCACTTGCCATTGATGGACGTAGACTCCCACTTTTTTTATGTCGGTGGATGCCAACCTGTTTTGCATAATGAATTGGTGGATGCCACGTGTTTCGCTTAAAGAATTGGGTCCCAACTAAAGGATCATATTGACAATATTTTGTACGTTGCAATTTTCAAATTTTCAATAATACAGTGATAGGAGGAAATTGATAGGAAGTTCATGCTTCCACCACTTAAAAACAATTTAATAATAAAAAAAAACATAATAAATTTCTTTCAAATATACATTGCGACTTAGTTTGTTCAACGAAATATGAAGCTCAGAAATCAACGAGATATCAGCTGTTTTGGTTTCAATATATAACTATTGAGGTCTGGATACAGATAAGAGTAGCAAAGGTGCAGCTGGTAGATTCTTTGGACTCGATCATTCAGACGAAAATATTGTGGTTGAGCGCCCATTCCAATCTCTGCAAAACATTTTGGATCTTACCTCTTTGTTAGTCTTTATCCGATGGCACGCCGTAACTTGACAGAATTATCCTTCGCATCCTATGTTTATGATGTCTTTATAAATCACCGCGGTCCCGACGTAAAGAAAGGTCTTGCCAACCATATCTACCGTCGCCTTAAAGATCACGGATTAAAAGTATTTTTGGACCAGCAAGAATTGCAAGAGGGAGACAACATGACTCCTCAAATCAAAGGGGCTATTCGAAGCTGGAAAACAGATGCCTGGTGGAGGTGCGCAGTGAGAACCGTCTGAGAATGCACGACCAACTTCGAGACCTCGGCAGAGATGGCACACCGTAACTTGACACCAGAATGTTAAATATATTGTACCCTCAACAGTATGACCGTACACTGCCAGCTGTACTGGACAGTTGTACTTTCTATTTTTGTCTTGCTTTAGCATATATAAGCTCAGCTATTTCCTATTGTTGGTAACTCTTCAGTACTTCAACTTACTTTAGTTCTGAGTTCTGTACTCCTTCATACATTTCAATATATTGTTCTATTCTTTTCTCTCTGCATTTCTCTTTGCTTCACAATTTATCATGGTATCAGAGCTTCAGCAGTAAGCCTCTTCACATAGTCGGGAGAGCAACTCGATCCTCACAGCGCAGAGCCTCACGGATCTTGAGAGCATGCGTCACAGACTTTTCACAAGGTTTGGAAAGCTATCTGCAATACTCTTTAAAGATTGCCGTAAGAAGCTTGCGGAGGAAGCAGAGCGGACAATGCTCGAAAGATCCTGGACGAAGAGAACGCAGAAGAAGAAACCCTAAAGATTCTTGCAATTCTTCAAGAATTGTCAAAGTTTGACGAAGAAAAGCCGGAGGAGGCGAGAAATTTTAAAGAAATCGAAAATTTCTCTCATATCTGTTAAAGATTGAAGCACAGAACGAAGAATTCGTGAAATTCTTTCAAATCTTTGAAAGATTCACGAATCTTTTCTTCCGCAGGAGAAAATTCCGTTAAATTCGGGAAAGATCGCGTCAAACACACAAAGAACAGCCATTAAGGTTGCAAAGATTCATCTTGCGAACAGATCCGAGGCGGAAAACCAGTCCAGAAGGGAAGAAGGAAGAGCGCGGAAAGGGCGAAAGCATTTCAGCCGTCAGATCTTGCGCAAAGGCCTGACAGCCGTTGGATCAGCGAGAAGGTGCACGAGGTTTGGTCCTCTGCAGTGCATAGGAGTGATTTCGACTTGTGAAGTCACGAAATCCCGACGTCATCTTGACCGTTCATCAAGAGACACGTGGCGATATCCTATTCCATCGCAAAATCGGGAATCGGGAATTGGACGAGCGAAAGAATTTGCTCTCCAAAAAACTCCGATACGCGAAATCGCGAAATCCCGAAACGATCATAGCCGTTCATTTCAGAGGACAGGTGGCAGCAGATCAACGCATCGTCATATCGACATTTCGGAGTTCGGGGTTTTCTAAGTCCATTGCAACAGGACCTCGTAACTCGTGAAATCGCGATACGCGATATAGCGATACGATCTCAGCCGTCTGTTTGTCCGGACATGTGGTGAACATCGCAGCGCCCGTCGGAAAATCGGCATTCGGGGTTTCACGTTGACAGAGATTTGGAGCATCACAAGTCACGATATCCCGAGGATGCATCAGGACCGT
>JASDQU010202385.1:0-19028 GCA_032191745.1 Picea mariana | reverse complement strand
TTAAAATAAAGGCTCCTACAAGGCCATCTTGTCAGTCGGCCCTCCTTCTAGCGCCATTTGTTGACGGGCGAAATCGACCATCCGTCAACTGAAAGAGTGGAACAGGTCCAGGGTTGTCTAATAAACCAAACCATTTGGAATGAACCATCCTGACGGGTTTAGCGGCTCCGTTAGACAATCTAAGGTCCTAAGAAAACCAAAGAGTAAACTAATCTAAACTAACTAATTTAACTAAAACTAAACAAACTAAACTAACTAAAACTAAATAAAACAAGCTAACTAAAACTAATAAGAAAACAACCTAATACACTAATCTAATTATAACTAACTGCTAAACAAACTAGAATAAAAATAACTATATATACACAATCTACTAAACATTTAACTGTCTAACTACTAATTGCAATATAACTTATTCACAAAATGTACAATATTAACAAAATACAGATTTAAATAAAACCTGGAAAACTCATTTGCTATCTGTCCTAAGACAGAGAAAGATATTTTTGTTGATTTTATGATTTTATAAACAAGAAATAAAACTTACTGAAATTAAACAATCTAATATACTAACTCTACCTATAAATCTTACAAAACTTACATCTAAACTAAGCTACTAATAAATACACTAAACAAACACATGACAAACTGACCTGGAAACGCTCCAGATTTGTCCTGTGTATGATGACTTTGAAGCTGGTTGGAGGAAGGAAAATCGCACCGAATAATCCGGAAGCTTCTCATAAACGATAGCTGCAATGCTCTTTGAGTTTGTTTACAGGACAAACAAGACATAAAAATCATAATAATTATATGATTTATAAATCTCTGCAATTAGGTAAACCTGTATGCAAAAACTTATACTTAATGATTCAATTGATGAAGAAGAGAAATCTGTCATTCACAAACTGAATCAAGTAATTGCTATGTTTTTAAATACTGGAAGAAATCAGACATGGATCATATTAATTAATTCGTATCATTTGCAAAAGACTAAGATAGCTAAAGTAGTCATTAATCAAATGCAAATTGATAACATAAACATGAAACAAAATATTGATATTATGAAAAGCTAAAGCTGTAGAAGAACATCAATTTTTGTCTCAGTCTGTATTAAAATTCCATATCCTTGTTCTCCCACGAATGAGGATCATTATTACAAAAAATAATAGCTATTTATAAGTTTTTCCACAGGATAAAACCTCCCTGTGGAAGTTATCAAACTGTTTACATAATCTGGGAAAATATTCCCAAGATCAACTAAACTAGGAAACTAAAATGAAACCAAAGTATCTGGATATCCTCTAAACTATCCATCAAATCCCATGCAATTTCGAATTCACCTAAAAAGGATCCAAAATAGACAATTTAGAAGGCTCTTTTACCAATAAAATGATAAAAATTAAATTCTATAGACTAGCTACAGAATCATCTGATTCTGTAGCTAGTCTAAAATAAGATAGAGAATCAGAATTTAGATTAATTCAAATCTTTTTAAAGAATTAAATTTAATCATCATTCAAGAAATATCTAAAAACGAATCATTGAGATCAAAATGATTTTATCATTCAACATTAAACAGGATCAACATGATTCAACCAAACACAGAGATAGGAATACTATGTTCTTTTGTTGCCACAAAATCGGGTCTTCAGAGTCATAATCGAACAGTAATAAGATTGTTTCATATCCAATTGAAAAACACATCATCTGTGATTGTTAAACAATAGATACGATGCGATCCAACAAAATCAATTTCCAATTGTTATAGCTGTAACGATATAGCAACAAGATTCATATCATTTAATCGAATACAAAGATAGAAACCCTCTTTTTCGATTAGTGTCATAAGTCGGGTAAATGAAATCATATGTAACATCATCGCAATCGTTTCTCAATCAAATCGAATCCCTCAGTTATGAAATCATTTAAATGTTCAATTGAAAATGAAACAAATCGCAAACATTTCGTTACAATTGTCTTATCATCAGGGGAGATAACTGAATCAAACAGGATTATTTTCAAATCACGATAACTGTATAGCACGTAACATGATCAATCAACAGAGTTTGTTATCGATTTCGATCATTGATCATTTCACAGTAAGCAAACATGATCGATTTTCCTTTACCAAAATATTTTCAATCAGACGAATTACAACTGGGTTTGACCAATTCGTTTTTACACATTTAAAATCAAACCAAACAGCAATCCAAACAAACGAATTAATCAGCTAAGTTTAACATATTCGTCGCAAACCATAATCGTTTTATGTTTCAGGCGTTGTTGCACAAGTTTAATGAGACCGTCGTTTTTGTAAAAACATAGTAGTATTCAAGATTTGGAAAATCGTATGACAGAGCACATCGTAACAACTATACTCCCGAAATTATTTACCAATCACAACATATCAATGATAATGAAATCAAATCTGAGCAAAATCGTAACAATCAAACTTGATTGAGTCGTTTATCAACCATAGCATATGGATCATAACATAACCAAATTCGAACGTGATTATGTTCTAAACTGGATACGAAAAATTTCCTTTTCAAATCTTATTCAAACCAATTCATTTGGGGGCAAACTTTTAATTTTATAAACCTTAACGAGGCAAACCAATCAACAAAATTCGAGAAAAGATCACTCAAATCTAATCACAATCTATTGATCTCTAAATTGGGAATAATCAAATCGTAAATCGAATCAAAATTTGTTTTTATTTAAAGAAAAGCTATATATAGAATGCACACGATATAACAGAGCTATTCATGGTGTGAACAAAATTGTTTAGAAACTGAATTGCAAACATCATATCCACCTAGATTATTTACAAAACGATATCAATTTTTTCATACCTATGTAGCGACGAGGCTGCTCAATTATGCCAACTTTGAGTTCACAACAGCCGTGGCTGATTCCACATTTTTAAACAGGATGGAGCTGGTTGTTCTTTGTTTCTTGTCTGTCGCTTGGAGCTTGGCCTTTTGGCTGGTCACGACTGCAATCTGGTGTTCCAAAGATTGAATCTTTGACTGGAGCATCGGAACATCTAGATGGTATCGCTCTAACCATGAACTGCATTGGTCACAAGGTGACTGTGTGGGTTTAGACAGAGCAGGCGAGGGTTTGGGCGAATGACCGAGGGTTTCACAAGGCAACTTAATGCCTGGGTAGTTAGAGTTGTCCTTTAGGCAGGGGGGTAGGTTTGACACAAAATCATATGAGGGTTCGGCACACAAACCTTGCAAATAGGGGTATTCGCTAGCCAAGAAATGCTCAACTTCTGAATCGGAGTCTTCACTCAACACGATAGGGTTTGGTTCGACAGGGGGCTTTGGCTTATTCCTTGCCATCCGTGAAATCAAATGTGCATTCCTTTTCCCTTTGGCATTTGCAGTGAGGTTCAGCTTGGGCTTCTTTGTCACAAGCTTAACAGTCTCAACACCCTTAGTCACAGTGTGGGGTAGGTCGATAGGAGGGTCGACCGAGGGTTTAGGTAGTAGGACATGGTAGGGCACCGGGGGTATAGCCTTGACCTGGCTCACCACAGGTTTGTCAACCTGTGTAGGGTTCGGATCCTCAAAACCATTCCGAGCAATGAAATTGGTCCAACTATCCCCGTGCAAACTCAAATGACAGACCACGATAAGCTTGACAAGCCCATAATGAAAAAGGCTACTATCAGCCTGGTGCCTTTTGAATTTCTTTGACATTTTAAACAAGCTACAATGCAAATAATAGGGAATATTGAGCTGATATCCCATAAAAACCATAAGCAAACGCAGATGGTGTAAGAACACAAGTCTGTATCGACCTTCACAGGTCACAAACTGCTTGAGTATCATCAATAAATCGTGCCAACGCGGTTTAAGCATAGTTACGAGCATACCTCTATCACATGAGGTAACCTTGCGCGAGAGGAAGAGCAGTGTCCATGGGACCTCCTCGACTTTGCAATTCTTGAACCAACGTTGTCCAATGGTAGGCAAACCTATAGCAAGACTGATAACTTTCTCGTCAATCTCTAATTTTATATCTCCGACCTTGGCTCGACAGCCATCGAAGGTCATGGAAAACCGTCGTGCTACACAGAGGTTAAAACCCTGAAAATGTTTCATGAAGGTAAGCCATCCGCTGTTTGCCAAATCTTGGCGGGCATTGTCAAATGTTAATAGGGCTTGACCGCCATTGGGTTCAACTCGGACGACTGGTGCCATGGATTGAGCACATGGTAAGGGAAGGGTTCGAATTCACCAACGCATACAAGAACAGGGATACCCAAACCAACAACAATGAACGAGCAAAGGGGTAAGCATTAATGGAAGCATGCGAAGGTGTTGGAGTTATTCACTGCCATGCATAATATTCATTATCCAAGTACAACCGCCAAATTTCATAGCTATTCAAACAATCATAATAGTTCAACCATTGAGTTATGCGTACAACCAATGAAATCCAATATGTATATCATGGCACGCAAGTTATACCATAATTTTTTACAATCCGACATATAAATCAAAACCCAAAGTCATGTATGCACCAATGTATCAATCAAACGTTTAATCAAAGTGCCAAAACGATATTGCATATAGTCGACAAACCAATAGTTCTGAAAACACAAGACATAAATGAAAGATTTAACCGTAACACCCATTGCATTTTCACGAAACCAAAGGTCAAGTAAATCAAAATAAAAACGCAAATCCAAATATTAATGTGTTGCAAACTCAATGAAATCCAATCACACAATCAATATAAGAATGTCCAATGAGTATAGTTCAAAAGTTCTTCCAGCTACATAATGTTAAACAAAAGGTAAGCACAATAGGCATATCGATAAAAAGATCATGATAGTTCAAATAGTGATCGAAATATGACTTCGAAAGATTAAGTTTTCATGCTTACAGTCGTGAAAACAAAACGAAAATAAGTGTGTAAATGTCGCAAGAAATGAAAATGTCGTCTATTTGAAAAATGCGACGAAAAACTTGATGTTTGCAAGACATAGGTGTAGGCAGCTTATAGGATAATAAAAAAAGGTGAATTGGTTTCCAACATGTATATAGAGGTAGTTGCAACATGGACCAATAGCCAGTAATGTGGATACACATCAGTCCAATAAAACCCATATTCCACCTGAGATACAAAAACATGGCTCTGAAATTAGCAACACAAGAATAAACACCTCAAAGAAGTACCAACATGGAGCCTACAAGAATTCTAACATCAAGGATTCATATGGAGAATCTTCTAGTGACGGAGATGAAATCTCCAAGGAAATATATAGCAATGGGACTAGTTCATATTCTCAAAGGAGAAGAAACAAAAGGAAGCATTCCAAGATCCATGACCCTGAAGAGTTTAATAAATCCAAGCCACCCAGTTTTGATGCGGGGATTAAAAAAGGGGAAGAAGAAAAATCTTGTATACTTGTCCTAAAGAAGTACTTCAGAGTTCATGACTACTATGAAAACTTGAACGCTCAAATAGTCATTTTCAACTTTAATGGAAAGGTCTCTATCTAGTGGGAGGACCTTAGAAATGTAAAGGGAATCCATGAGAAAGAGTTGTCGTGGAGGCAATTTGAGAAACACTTCAAGAAGAAGTACTTGTCTGAAAGGTACTATGATGAAAATACCAAGGAGTTCTATGAACTCAAGCTAGGAAATCTCACAATGGATGAATAAGTCAACAAACTTCTTGAGCGGATAAGGTATGTGCCTTATATAAAGAATGAAAAGGTGAAGGTACAATGATTCCTTAGTGGGGTGCCTCAATCCTTCCGATATAGGATTGAGTTTGATGAATCTAAGACTCTATAAAGGCATTTTTATGAACAATTCAAGAACAAGGTCGAATCTCATAAGGACTGGAAGAATAAAGGTAAATTGGGATTCAAGAAGAAAGGGTTTAAATCCTCAAATTTTAAGAATCAAGAGAAAATATCTAAGATAAGCCTTCCCACTAAGAGTATGTATCAATAGAATTTTCCATCTCAGAATGGAAATAATCCTTTTGGATCATCCATAGGAAAGGATGGCAATACAAAGAGAGAACCATTAAAATGTTTTGGATATGGAGAATAAAATTTTCTAAGGGAGTGGCCACATAGGGAGAAGGGCGGGAGGAGGGTCTAAACCATCCAGGATTCCACCAAGGTTAATGATGTGGCAAGGAAAATACCAAAAATTTATGCCACGTTGGATGATAGATAAGCACACCACCAAGATTTAGTGGTGGAGATGGAAGGTGTGATTTCCAACCATCTTGTTTCCATTTTAATTGACCATGGTTATAATTTGAGTTATGTTACCCCTCAAACTATTGAGAGATGTAAACTGCAGCAAGTAAAACATGTTAAATCATGGCCGGTACATCTAGCCAGTGGAACAAAAAGAAAAGTAACAAAGGCCATACCATCATGCCAATTCATTATGAATGGTTTGTCCACTCAAGCAACCCTAAACATACTCCCTATAGGATCTTGTGATATGTTGATTCAAATGGACTAGTTGGTTTCCCATAAATCCAAGTTGGAATTTCATAATAAAACATTGGAGTGTGAAGATGAGGAAGGAATAAAAGAACCCTGAAAGGAATTCAAAAGCTCGTCTCAGTAAGGTAAATATCATCCCTTCAAGTGAAGAAGTATTGAAAAAAAGGATGTTCTTTGTATGGAGTACAAGTACTTAACTCTATTGAGGACAATAAACAAAACCTAGAGGACCATCCTATATTAAGAGAGTATAAATATATGTTTCCAGAATAGGTAGCAGGTGTACCTCCAAAAAGAGATATTGATTTCTCAATAGAACTTATACCTGGAGCGATTCTAATGTCCAAAGAACCTTATATCAGGAGTACATCGTAGCTATTTGAGATCAAATTACAACTAAAGGAGATATTGGACAAAGGTTACATTCATCCTAGTGTGTCTCCTTAGGGAGAACCAAACTTGTTTGTGAAGGAGAAGGTTGTCCATAGATGACAAACAACTCAACAAGATGACAATTAAAACTAAGTATCCCTTACCAAGAATTGATGACTTATTTGACCAGTTAACGGGTACTACAATTTTCTCCAAGATCGAATTGAGGTCTGGATACCATAAAGTCTTGATTAAGGATGAAGACATCCACAAAACAACCTTTAGTACGATATATGGGCACTATGAATTTGTGGTGGTTCCATTTGGGCTTACGAATGCACCAACCATGTTCATGTGCTAGATGAATAATGTTCTCAGTAAGTTCTTGGAGAGATTTTTGTTGGTATTCATTGATTTTATATTAATCTATTCTAAGAAAAAGGAAGAGCATGAGGAGCACCTCAAGTTAGTGCTTCCAGTGCTGAGAGAGCACAAACTCTATGCAAAGTTTAGTAAGTGTGACTTCTTCCAAAAATAGTTCCATTACTCAGGCCATGTCATCTCTTAGGAAGGAGTGGCAGTTGACCCTAAAAACATCAAGTCCATTATGGATTGGACTACACCAAATGATGTATTTGATGGCAGGTCCTTTATGGGCCTAGCAGGATACTAGAGAAGGTTCATAAAGGGGTTTTCCAATATTGGGCATCATATCACCTCCCTTAATAAAAATGGGGTTAAATTTGTTTGGACAACAGTGTGTGAGGAGAGTTTTCAACAACTGAAACATCTTTTAACCAATGTGCCTGTGATGAAAATTGCAAACCCAAACAAGGAATTCCTTGTGTGTACAAATTCCTAGAAGGAAGGACTCGGAGGAGTCCTTATGCAAGAAGTGCATGTGATTTGTTACAAATATAGAAAATTAAATGAGCATGAAACAAATTATGTGTCACATGACTTGGAATTGGCTGCCAAGTGCATGCTTTGAAAATGTGGAGGCATTACCTCCTAGGATGAAAATTTGTACTCTTGATAGACCATAGTGGGCTAAGATATTTGTTTGACTAGCCCAAACTAAATGTTATACAAGCTAGGTGGATGGCCCTTCTTAGTGAATTTGATTTCGAAATCAGACAAATTAAGGGAAAAGTGAATAGGGTGGTTGACACCCTAAAAATAAGCATGCAAGTGATTCAAATGGGATCTATAAGCACCTATGAACTAGAAATCAAAGAAAGGGTTAAAAGCACACATGAAGTATATTAGTTTTTCAAAATTGTAAAGGCATATCTAGAGCAGGAGCCCACGAAGCGAAAATATGATGGCTGTTAGTTGTTGAATGATGTCTTGCTAACTTACAAAGGTCGATTGTACATTCCAAATTGTGACGACTTGAAGAGGTTCATCATGGATGAGCTACATCAAATACCATATACTAGTCATCTTGGTTATCCAAAGATGATAACTACCACTAAGAAAAAAAATTATCGGTCAAGAATGAAAAAGTACATAACTGAGTACTTAGCTAAATGTTTGGAATGCCAATATGTTAAGGTGGAGCACAGGCATCCAACGGGCAATTGCATCCTCTGCCAATTCTAGAATGGAAGTGGGAAACCATATCCATGGACTTTATCATTGGATTACCTAAATCATTCAAACATAATGACAAAATTATGGTAGTTGTGGATAAGCAGAGAAAGGTTGCTCACTTTATCCCTATAAAATCAACTTGCAAGGAAATAGATATTTCCAATATTTTCATGAAAGAAATATTTAGGTTTCATTGTATACCTAAGGCAATCATATCAGATAGTGATGCTAAATTTACTTCAAAATTTTGGAAGTCTATGTTTGTTGGTTTAGTAAGTGTGACTTCTTCCAAAAACAGGTCCATTACTTAGGCCATGTCATATCTGAGAAAGGAGTGGCAGTTGACCCTAACAAAATCAAGGACATTATGGATTGGCCTACAAACAAAGTTACCGACTTAACAATAAATGTTACCTCAAAACGAGAACTCTATCTCTTAAAACCCATATGTTTTCATTAAAAACATGAAAATCAACCCTCAAATCAAAAAGTGGTGCTACCGGTGGCACCATTTTTTCTAACTGGGTTAAAATTACACCATTTTTCAAGCATGACTTTCAAAACTCATATAGTTGCTCAGAAAAACCTTAAAATCGACACCTAAATTAAAAAAGTCATGTTACCTAAAGTAAAAAAAAAAAATCTATATGTTAAAATATAGCTCATTTGAAATATTATTCTTAAAAGTTGATACCAATAAAACCAAAACCTCAAAATCAACCATCAAACTGAAAAGAACTGCTACCAGTAGAACCCATGCTAACATCGGGGTATTAAAATGGTAAATATTTTTAAAGTGGTATAAGAAATCATCACTACTGTAAACAAAATCATAAAATCAACCCTTAAATTTTTACCTTTTTAATCTTAGTTTATCACTCCAAGCACAAGATAATACATAATTCCATGAAAATATCACCCTATACTTTAAGGATTCAACATCACTTCCAAATATGTTTTTACTTTTAATAATAAAAAAGTCAATACTATTACATTGAATGAAACATAAATTATTTCTTAAAAGTATTGTTACATTGTCCATATTCAAAACATATCAACTAAGAAATTTTATTATATTCCACACGGAACCAAGTCTTGGCCTACAGGAGCACTAGAGGCGATGCTAAGCATTGCCCCATCTCCCCCGCAGGCCAAGTCCTCCTTTCCATTATAAGGAAATTTACTTTATTTCTTTTAATATGAATTGTCAATTTCATGTAACCATATTAACCATCAAATATGTATTTTGTAATGCATATCCTTTCAAAAAAAATTGGTAAAATCAACTATTTAATTTGACTTCATAGTTATATCTATCTATATATGTTATACTTATCATATATCTATCTATATATGTTATCTTATTTGGATAGAATATAAATATCAATATCCTAATCATGATTAGCCCTTTATTTGTAATTCCACACTTTCATTTATGAATATAAATATAGGTAAAGTATCATACAAGACTCTAAGTTATAAGGATAACCTTTTACCTAAAACGAAGCATTTTTACTTTATGATATAAGAATAACCTACTTCGATTGATTTTCCATTTGATGGGTTCAAAATTAATTGTTTCCCAACCAAGAGGATTACTAGTCTCGTGGTTTGCACTATGTGGTTAGGCATTAAGCATATTTTCTAATGACAATTTCCTTTGAACTTAACTTACAAGCATTCTCATTTGACACTCATTAAAAATAAAAATAAAAATCCTATCTTCCATTTCCTTTGGACTTAACTGTCACACATTCTCATTTGACACAAAATGTCAAAAATTGAATCCCTCTAGAATGGAAATCCTCTTTTGTGATTTAAATTCGAGAGTTCATGATTTTAATATTCTTTTTGAATAATACTACGCTGCCATTATTTTTTCTTAGTTAATATGTAACATATTATTTTTTCTCATTATAATTTGAAGGCATCACCCCCTTAGCATATTGTTCCTTTATCAAAAATTATTTCTGTATAAAAAAATAATATTTTTACCCAAATTATTTTATTTTCAATTCTTTCTCTCCAGCTTCATTTTTGGGGAAATTGTTCAAGAAAAAGTTATAAGCTTCCCTAGACGTTGAATGTTTTCTATGCTTCTTGGAAAATTTTCTAATTGGAAATGTTTTGTTTCTTTGGCATCGTGCGTAATATGAATCAGAACAATTTGCTTATGCTACTTTCTCTTTGTCACCATTCTATTCGATCTAAATCTTGTGTTTTGGATTTTTGCAGAGTCATGGAGAAGTGGGTTGTACTTAGAAGAATTGTTTCTAAGTACATCTTGCAAATGAGGATATCATTTTATTCTTGAATGACAAGCCACAATGAAAATAAATATTGACAACCTTTATGTATTTATTTTTCATTTTGAATGTCATGCATTTTAGAATACATTGAACATAATAAATAGATAACAATGAGATTTTGTAGATGCCTTGTGCTTATCAAAGCATTTAACTATTTCAGACTTTCTAATTGACATTGGAGTTGGTAGAATTCTCATGTTCTCTTGTATAAATTCCATTCAAATGGTTTTTTTCCTTTAACGATGGCTTTGTAGTGATGTCATTTTGGAAGGACTAAGATTAGAAAGTTTTACTTAATTAGCCTATATCTACATAATTTTTTCAAATATAACATTGCACATTTTCGTTTATTGGTGCATGAAGTGGTGGGAAAAAAAACCTCTTAAATTTTGTAAATGATAAAAAATTATTCAGAGTTTATATGGTTAGATAGGTTCAATTCTGATGAAAAGGAATGACAAAGCCTCATTATTGGCTTTGTAGGTTATATGGAAAGTTTCTATTTGAAGTTGATTGTTGTGTGCTTTATTATCTTTGGTTTGAGACACTTCAAACAAGACGATGAGAAGAAAAGTTTCAAAAACTATAATAACTTACTGAATGTATATTTGTCCCCAAGGATGTCTATTGTGGAGTTCCTATAATCCTTTCTTCACTTGCATCATATAGAGTTTTATGATGGGAGATATATGGAAAAATACACTGGAATAGAAGTTTAGTCACCTCCAAAATAAAATATCCTTTTGCATCACATTTTTTTTTCTTGAAGATAGGTCTTTTAGGACTTCAATATTATTTTAAAATTTAATTACTATTGAAGTAAAAAATCCTTTCGCATATCAAAGATATATCTTATAGGGATTACATGTTTTATTTTAGAGTTGCACAAAATTTGTAACAACAGATCAAAATAAAGATGTATAGAATGAAAATCATTTCTAATTGATATAATAAATAGAAGATAAATTTCTATTGGGTACCATACCATACATGTCCCTAAAGTTTTCAAGCTTGTCATTTCCCATGGCTTTGGTAACGATGTTCACAACTTGGTTTTTTGTGGCACGATATGTCAGCTCAATTTCCCTATCTTCCACATTCTCTTTGATAAAATGTAATCACACCTTTACCCATACTAAATGTGTAGCATGATGTATATCTCATGTTTCTTAGTGATATTCCCCAATTTGAATTCAAATGACCTCTCAACTTACATTCATCGTTTTTCTTGAACTTAAAATATCATAGTTGTTTTTTTTCATATTGTAATGTAAAATCTTCATTTCATTCACGAGTGTGAAACTGTGCCCAACACAAAACTAAAATTTGGCTTTGGTGTTTGTTAGATAAATTATCAACATTTAGTTAAATCCACCGTGAATCATATACATGAATAACTTCAAGCTTGTTTCCAGTGCGGTGTTGATGAATATTTTCAAGACTTGGCCTATGGGTGGGGTGATTCCTGGCATCGCCCCCATGACACTTTGGGTGATAGATAAGAATTTTTCATTCATATATTCCTCAATATAATTAAAAGATAAGCGTTTTTCATAATACACTGTAATAGATTTTATTATCATTCACAATACTATTCACATTGATAATCCCCTACTAGTTTGTGAAGCTTTTCCAACCACATATTGAAATTTCCTCCCTTTCCTACATTTTCTAGATATTATGTGGTAAGCAAATCCTTGTATTAAAAAATTTCATATTTCTCTCAAAAAGTTAACAAGAATGTTTTCTATGAGATCCTTCCAAATGCATCTATACTGGATTTCTTCATTATAACAAAATTCAAGGGATAGAAACATAATCAACCTCTTCATTTTCTTAATTTCATCATTTATTGTATCACAATGTATTCCACTTGGTGGTTCTAACCTCGCATTTACTAGATATCCTAGTGCATTGTTTGTAATAATCTTTTCATGCAATTCTATAATTCATTTTTTATCTTCATCTAATTATAACATAATCAATTATTCTCTTTACACAATTTCATTACTAGTCCTTCTTCAAAAATGTAATCTGCTTTCATAAAAATTAATTGGTCCCTATAGAAGCTCCATTTTTTTTTTTCTATAAGGCTAAGAAGTCAGTATCTTTGACAAGGTTCACATTTGAAAAATCATAAGACACTACTTCATTTGGAGCTTCTATAAAAAGTATAATAAAATAGTCAAAATCTCCCAAAATGACTTCATATGCCTCTTTTAAGCAATGCATAAAATAAGTAGTTATATTTTCCTTTGGTACATTATTGTTAATCATAGGTTCTTCCTCTCCATATAGGGACATGAACAAGGGATTCCAAATGAACACAAACAACTTAGATTTTGAAAGGGGTGCTCATGTATCTTAGGTAGGAAATTTCATTACCTTCCCAAATCAAGAATTGGTGTATTCACTAAGCTAAAAGGTACCCTTATCATGTAGAAGCATCATGTGATGACAGTGCAATTTAGTGGAAGATGTTGGCATTTTGACCCAAGGATTTGGATCCCAAAGTTTGCTTTTGAATTCACAATATTATAGTCCCATATTGTGCCTTAGGAGCTAATATTTAGAGCATGGAAGGTTTGATTGTAGGAAATTAGGGTACATAATACATGAAACAATTAAATAGGATAAATCTATGCCAAATCACAGGGCAATGCAAATTACATTCCTCAATCCCTTTCTTTGTAGATCAAAACTCTTTTTATTGCAAACATAGGCTACAAAGTTGAACATCCATTGACTCTTATGAATATAAATACTCCACACAAGGCCTCCACAATCAACTTAAAGTGCATTGGAATAAATAATAATTGGGTTTTATACATTAAACATATTAACTATTCTTCTAGTTAAAAGTTGGGAAGAAACTTAAAGTGCAATTCTTGTGAAACTATATACGTTGTGCAATTAATTATTGCATGGTAGGAATAGTAGTTAGAGTTGAAATCAAATTGAATAGTATTACCCTTTATTCCAATAAATTTATAATTAAACTAATTGCAACCACATACATGTATAACTCAATTAATTAATTGTGCATCTCAATTAGATTACTCTAATCTTTAATGTTATCGTATTTATTTCTAGAAGTTGCAATCCTGTTGAGGGGTCTAAATTCCCTTTTCATCGATAGTAGGAATCCACCCAGAGATGAGGCCCAATTAGACTCTTCTCTGTTTAAAGTAGCATGATTCTCTAGATTGAAAATCCGACAAGTTTCGATGGGTTTTAAATTTCATTTTGAAAGTTTCCTTTCTAACTATGTGTCTCTTTTTTGGAATTTTATTCTTTAATATTCAAACATGCTAAAACATAAATAACTTAGATGACTAAATATGAAGAAAATTTGGGCATGGGGTAACCCTCTGCCAATGGTACACAAACAATACATGATACTAATCAATATTAGTAGATAATACTATTATTAACCAATCAACATATATTGTTTGAGAGAGAGAGATAAACAATTACGCACAAATCACATGTAAAAACACATGCTAAAATTAATTATGCATATTATTTGCATGCAATGTATAAAAAACATTATCAAATTTAAACCAACATTCATTTAGAAATCATAATAATTCATGATAATTTAACATAATCACAATATTACTAAAGGGCTTGTAGAAGAAAATTGTTTGCAGAGCAATCCACAGATCAACTTAATCCACAAGCTTAGCATATATTTATCTTCATCTCTATATGAGCTTCAAAAATAATTTTATGTCTAACTCTCAAGTTCTTACAAAAACCATCGACCCTTCAAAATGAGGTCGGTGTCTTTATTTATAAAAAAATGACCTACTAAAAATAACTTAACAACTCACTTAAAGTAAAGACAAGAATCGATAGAGTGGACTCATCCACATGTATGCTCCAGTAAAATTTTCGTCATCCTAGTGGATTTTCTCAATCATACTAGGACCATTGGGAGGAAACCTATTGTGTTCCATTGATGCACTAAGATCACCTTTCATCTATATTACTCGATGCTTGAACTGATTCATTTCAGCACTCAAGTACCACAAGATTGTTGATGCTCCTATCAGTCCATCGATAAACCTTCACACTTGTCCTTTTTCTAAAGTTTTGATTTCAAGAACATCAGCTTCGAACTTCTGATCCTTCTCCTCTAGCTACTTGACTATGACGTTCAGGTTCACAAAATATTCAAGCATACCAAATTCAGGGAGTTCAATATCTTTCATCCTCTGATTTATATTTTCCCAATTGTTGAGACATTCCTCCCATCTGTTTTGCATATTCTATCATGGCTCTGCCACTATTTGTGTCCAATATTATACTGTTTTTTTGAATCTATCCAAATTCTCATTCGTGAGCATACTGATATTGTGCTCATCTTCACTCCGACCCTTATAGATCTCCTTGATGTATTCAATTTGTGAAAAAGGCCTTGTGTGATTTTCAGACCACCTCATCATATCTTTGTGCACTATCAAACCAAGAAATATCTCCTCTTGATAGCTTACAATATGAATGATAAATATGTCCTTGTCCAATTTAAATCATTTGTACCCATCTCGAAACTTTTCTCTCATGAAGGTGATCGCTCATGAGGTATCACAGTAATACTCGACCTGATTTCTGAGATGCATAAGCTCCACCCTCATGGACTATGCTTACCACTCTTTGTCTCTTTCTCTATTGATGGTGTCACTGGATATGACCATTCCACATCCAAGTAGTTCACTCACTTTGGATTTCTTGGAATCTAACATAGTTTCTTTCATAGTGATCACCACAATGCTATCCATATTAATCCTTCTATTTTTACTAATCCTTTTGACCACCACATTCTTCTTTTTGTCATATGCTATGGATTTCACATCAACCACCTCATCTACATGTTCTAGAATGGGTTGGTCTCCCCATGAGATAGCATTGCTCAATTACCTAGAGTATGAAAGTGCACAAGGGTTGGTTCCTTACCTTTATTAGTCATTGATACTTTGTTGTTGATGATTTATCCATCTCTTCCCAATGCAAGCCCTTGGCTTGGATTTGTAGAGGGTTTTCTGGGGCTATCTATGAGTTCAGTCTCTATATATTGAGGCACCTCTCTGTTTTTCTTGGTGTCAAGGGTGATATGTCACATTCTTTGTTGTTTCCGCTGAGGTTGTTGTCATTTACCTGGGTGAAGAGGGGATTGGAGTTTTTGTCGTGGTTTCTTCAAACTCTTCATCGTCATTTTTATTTTCATTCCCTTTTCCTCTGGGTTTGTCACCTCCAGATCGCCCTTCAACATCTAAAATTTCCTCACTCTCTTCTTTATCCATGGTTTTTTCTTCTGGGATAGAACCCTCGCTATTACTTTCATATTTATCTTCTTGAGCTCTTTATTTCTCTGTGTCATATGTCTCACCCTTTCCTACTGAGGTGGCATCTCATATGTCTTGTTCCTCTTTCTTTCTCTCTTGACCACTTACTCCTTCAGTTTTAGGTTGTGACCCTTGTCCTAAGGGGGTAGTAATGCTTTCAGTTGTATTCAAGTTTGTCCCCTTATCCATGGGATGTGGTCCTTGAGGTAGTTGGGTGTCTAAATTTCTGTAACAAATTCATTAATAATGGGAACTGTTGTATTGTACAAGTCCTCACTATCATCATTATAGATCGTAATTAGATCAACTATTACTGGTGCCAACACACTTTGGCCCGGTGTCACTGTTAAGGGTTTGATGGTTAATACAGGTCTCGATTGGTATACCTGTAACTGCTTCACAACTATTTTTTCATTGTTTCCCTCATGTGAAATGTCCCTTGGGGGTGTCATCTCCCCTTCTCCCATATGTATAACTAGAGTTATGATTGGTGACCCTAGTACTTCAATGGTAGGATTTTTCTCATGCTCATGGAATACTCTCTCGTCTTTCGCTAGGAGCCCTACTGCTTCATCTCTCCTTGTTGCTTTCTCTACCTTTTCATTTTGTTCATGTACAATATATCTTGTTGTATGTTCCAACCATTCTAATTGTTCATCTCTTGACATAACCTTGAATCGGGTTAGGTCTATTTTTTCTTTCCTTCACAGGACCTCTTCCCAATCTAGATCATTTTCAATGAACATTTCATCTTCAAAAATGTCATGTGCAGACAACCAACGAGATATTATATGTCCAACGTATTGAGCCACTAAGTCTTTTGGATCATGTTTCCTATATATTCCTATGCAAAACCTATATTCTACTTGGCTTTGGGATTCCTACCTAGCATGTGTGGTGTATTTTATGAAATGATAGACTACATAGAATCCATAATGAATGAATGATATTTTCTTATCATTCACTAGGGAGGCATTGAAACCCTGCAATATATTCTGGTAAAAATCTCTCCCAATATCATTCAGTCCAACACATAAGCTAGCATCATATGCAGGGCCTCAATGGATCCAAAAATATTTAGATATGTACTTTTCTCTTCCTAGTACCAATTCCCTACTCTAGATATGACCTTTCTAGATGCTTCGAAATCCTTGGACAAATATGTTTAAAGATTAGGAAATATACCCTAGCCAATAATTCATCACAAATTACAGTGTAATATTTCTTATACCTATTATCCCATAAGACGTTGAAATAGACATGCACACGTAACTCTGAGACATACTAGCTTAACCCCAACCCTTGAAATACATTTCTAGCACACATTGCATCTAATAGGTATGAGTTCATAAAGAAAGAGGAGACTTCTCCTGCTTTTGGTTTATGTGCTTCCTCAACCCTAATGCTCAATTATTTTGAAATTATGGTTCCCCAATTGAAGACACTTCTAGATATGGCTATTATATATGTTAGGGGAATCCATGCTTCAAAAAACTTGGTGCAGTCCTTTTACCTATACAACCAAAATATCAGGGCCATGAGGAACATATATGGTTCTCTCAAGTTTATAGTGTTGTACCACCCAGATGCTCTATTCGCAAATTTCCTATCTTGCTTCCACCAGGATACCAACAACTAATTAGTGTTGTGTTGTTCGTAGAACTTAAAAATGAAGCTAGTATTGAGTTGAACTTCAGGATATCTGATTTTGTAATACTTTCTTACCTCCATTGGAAGAAAAACACCAACACATTGATCATTCACATCATTAATCACGAATTTGTTAGGCTGGTGTGATTAATTATCCATTTTAAAGTTGTTATGCAGGGTAAAACCAGGGTTCTGGAGGCTACCATGTACATAGACGATAATTTGATATTTTGAAAGACTTGGTCATCTGAGACTCTTACTTTCGGGTCACTATGCAGGGTGAATTTAGGAAAATCATCATTGTTAATTTTATTGTGAAGTTCAAGATAGGTGGGCATAGGTACCTTAGATATCATGCTTGTATCTATATCTCTATAGAGCAGTGGCAGAGTTGATGGATTTTTCTGTGACATTTTGATTACAGGATCCACCTTGGGCTTGAGTTCCATTTCTATGGTAGTAGTAGGACTAGAATCCTCTCTAACTAAAAACTTCTTCCCCTTCGGTGTCTTTGGCGATTGTCGAGTCATCAGTTATCGTGGAGTCATTTTTCCTACAATTTGTTTTTTCAAATTTCAATTAATTAGACACTACGAGTGACTTACCAAAAATGACCACAATACCTGTGAAAAGTTGGGGTTTCGGGATTTCAACACTTACTGGTCCTGAAATAATAGTTAACATTTAACAATAATTTAGCCTACAACAAGCGTGATACTTGGTTATACATAGATCTCTTGTTACACAGAAATATATAACACTCTATTTAAACAAGGGTTGCATGGCAACGCAGTCCCTGCCGATTTAGTTGGGAAGTACATGTTGAACAATGAAACTTAATATAACTAAATACAAGTAATGAATATTTTTTGTCAAAAGATAATAATCGAGGGTTGTTTGTTATTTAAAATGTATAATGAACGTAAGCTGAGTAACATGGGCAATTTATGTATCTAATAGTCTATAAAATCTTTACGGCATATGAAACTATTGGGAAATTATTTTCATTATTTTCATTATCAATATATACTAAATTATAATATTTTTTATTACTAACAAATATTAATAATAAATAAAAATTTTATCATTAATTTGTTTTATTACTCCGAGCTTACTTCATACTTCATAATTGTGAGGACCAAAATTAATAATATAATAAAAATAAAATTATCATTAGATTCATTCATGACTTTGCATCATAATTGTGAGGAACAAAATGATATAAGCGACTCTACAACTTTGGACAGCCTAGAC
>JASDQU010202384.1:0-19028 GCA_032191745.1 Picea mariana | reverse complement strand
GGAAGTGGTGCGCCGACTGTCATATCAATGGGGTGCTTGACCTGGCAGTGCAGAGGTACCCCTATAGGTGAGGAGAAGATATCTGAGTATTCTTCCACGACCTTATCTACTTGCTTCTGTTGTGTGGAGAGGTCGGCCGTAGAGACCCTGGATGTGGCTGTGATCTTTCGCTTATTCTGAGAGTGATCACGAAGAAGACAAACTTCTCCGTCTGAGAGATGACCTTCCTACATTACTTAGTAGAGATCAAGGAAATAAAACTAGGTGGCACTACCTTGGGTATCCTGTACAATTTCCTGTTCAAAGTAATAATAACACTATGAGGCCTAGACTCATATACAACATGAAGTTTCCATAAATAAGGTTGGCCCAAAAGAACATCAAAAAATTCAAGAGGAGCAACATCACACAATACCTCATCTTTGAAGGGCTTGATGCCGTACGACAGTCGACACTGTTGGCTGATGCAGAGATCACTTCCTTGGCGGAGCCATGCAATGGTGTAGTGTCGTGGGTGCGGCGTAGTTGGCAGGGCCATCCACTTGACGACCTCTACTGAGATGAGGTTCTTCTGGCTACCGCTATCAACGATGAAGTGTAGCGGGGTGCCTTTTACCCACATCTGTGAATGGAAGAGGCACTCTCCTTCTTCTGACTCGTCTGGTTCACCAGGCTAGAGCTTGGTGGTATCAATGGTGGCACTGGGTTCTGCATCAATGATTCATATTCCCCTTTCTAGTTCTGGCTCAGAGTTAGAATCCACATCTGATTTAGAGGCTTTCACTTCAACCACCAAGGACCGCTTTAAGCGGCAGTTAGCAGTGTTATGCCAAGGGCTCTTATGGAAGTCACACCACTTCCTGGTATCTTTCTTTGTCTTTTCGATGTCATTCTTTGCTTGCGGCTTGGATTGGTTGTCCTGATACTGTCCATATTTTCTCTTTCCTTTGTTCTGTGGGTTGGGGCTGCCCTTTTCTGGCTTTTGTTGTGCGGGGTTCCCAGGCCCAAATTGTCGTGTCTTTTGTTTGAGCTTCTGCTCACTTTTGTCGGCATATCGGTAGGCCGCGCCCAAGGATGAGATGCCCAGAAATTCCATTTCAGTATGGATGTATCTATGCAGAGCACTGCGATACTTGAGCACCAGATGTCGCTCTGAATATTTGATACCCAACTTGGTGCACAAGGTATGGAAGATATTTGTGAAATGTGGCACTGCTTGGTCTCTTTCTTATCGTAGTGTGGTCCATTTGGTATACAGGTCGTCATAACTTCCGATAGGGTAGTATTTTTACTTAATAGCATCCCTGAAGGATTCCCAGGTGGCCTTGATTGAAAATAATGAGGGTTCCTCTGTTTTCCTTTTGCTCACAGAAAGTTTCCCACCAATCTTTGACATGGGGAACGACTTTGAGGAGCGCAAAAGTAATCTTTTCTCTATTCGAAAAGTTATGGACATAAAAATACCCTTATAGTAGATTCAACCACTTGTCTACAACATCTGTGTCTATCTGACCTTCAAATATAGGAATATCGAATTTTATTTGTACCTTGAAGGGGGCGACGCCTCCGTTCGAAGAAGATGCGTCGCCTGTTGGTAGCCGTCGAAGGATTTGCGCGAAACTATCCATCATCTCGTTCCTTTGTTGCGTGAGATATTCCTCAATCAATAGTTTGAAAGGATATCCTGTCCTGTCATATTTCTTTTCTCCTGCCATGAGAGGTATCTTGGGCATGCGAGAGCTTTTGTCCTCAAGAGAAACAAGCTCGTGACCCAACTCTTTGTACTCCGACCTCGTCGGGGACATGCATTAAGACAACAAGGAGAAAACCGCTCTAATACCACTGATCCAAATTTTATGAGCAGAACGAAATGAATACAAGTTATTAACAGGTGCTTAACACAAAGTAACAGAGATATAGTAAAACTAGTTTTCTATTCAATATCGAAATAAGCTGAAATTGTAAAATGCAGTGGAAACAAGCTTGCTGGAATGGTGGCGGCTTATCTCTGAGAAGAGATGTGACGATAGAGTGAATTCACAAGAAGAAGATTAAAATGAGGCTTTGAAGGCCTTTTTACAATAAACAAGAATTCCCAAAACCCTAGACATCCAAAAACCTAACCCTAGGAGATGAAGCGCAAAAAGTCATGTGGGCCCCGTTTGGGTAAGTTAATACATCAACTTCCCGGGGTCGTAACTTTTTCATACGATCTCCATTTTACGTGTGTGATAGCCCGTTGGAAAGGTATCATCGAGGATATTCATTTTGGGGGCTCAATAATTCCTTTGGCTATCATTAAGGAGATCTATCCCGAAAAACCTTCATTTAGGCCCTCAAAATGGCCTCGAAGGTTAAAACTGCTAAAAATAGTAAATTGCCAAAATTGTCAGAAAACTATTTTGAGCCAGTTGAAAAAAGGTGGGTGGCCACTAATATCCATCTGGATCACACATCTCATTAACTCAACAGTACATTCCAACAATTCCCCATTGACACGATTGATCAAACATGTATTGAAACCATCACCACATTAAAAGTCAGTAGTGCGATCACCATATCTCATTTGACATCATATAACTCAAAAAATCGCATAACTATTTACGTTCACCACTTTATCAAATGAGCCACTAATGTTCAATCTATCCAAACATACCATATGTATATCGACCACATAATTCCATTAACCATTGCATAACCATTAACATTTTCACCTTGCCAAATGCACCACCACATTTCAACCATATGCATATTAACATGTGATTCAATCACAATTTCATAACCATTTACTTGTTAGCTAGGGTTTAACAAAAATCATCAAGTCTTTTCATGCATGTAGTATAGTTAGGATAGCTCTAAAATCTTCCCCTAGCAATTGTTTCTCATTTCCTTCAGATTATTCGCATGTGGTATTACATAACTAGTTCCCTTTTCTTTGCAATTGTTATAGTATCTTGCATTTCATATAATTTCACTAACATGTTTGTTATGCAGGTGCGATAAGAACAAACAATAATGAGATTAATGAATAGAATAGGCTACAGTAACATAAGGAATCAACCCTTCATAAGCTCAATTCATAACCAATACCATCAAGATCTTCAACAACCATGTGAGCACTTCATCTCAACATAAAAAATGAACATATTTGTTCTCCAATAGTTCAAGGGGGTCCCACCTACTAGTATTATTTAGTTTTTATAATAATTGGCTTTAGCAATACTTTGCGGGAAAAACTTCGTTGACAATTTTTAATCATCAACAGACGTGTCCTAGAGATGTTTGAGGCAGCATCATGAAACATTCTCCCTGGAGGGTCATGTGTGGACTAGTAGGGGGTAATGTAGACTTCATCTTGATGTGCCTCAGATGGTCAGATGAAGGAACCAAGACATTGGTTTCATGAGGAAACCTCGATATGTCTTGGGGGACATTGGTTCCATGAGGGAACCTCGATGTGTTCTAGATATGTTTGATGCAATATCATGAGACATTCTCCTCGGAGGGTCTTGTATGGAATAGTAGGAGGGAATGTGGAATTCATCCTGACGTGCCTCAGATGGTCAGATGAAGGAACCAAGATATCGGTTTCATGAGGAAACCTCGATATGTCTTGTGAGACATTGGTTCATGAGGTAACCTTGATATGTCTTAGGCATTGGTTTCACGAGGGAACCTTGATATGTCAAGTATGGTCCAATATGACTTAGCATGATCAACCCCAAGGGACTGGCCACCCCTTATAGGATGAGCTAGCTCAAGTCTTGTGTATATCAACTAGATCCGTGACATGGTGCAGAGGAAGGAAATACTCATGCAGTACCTTCCTACATATGAACAAATTATTATGTTCTTACCAAACCGCTTACCAGGATGAAGTTTGAGTACTTCCGTGACAGACTTGGCATGGCAGAGAATGCCTCCCTCGCTAAGAGGGAGTGTTAATGTTTGCATCTTCCTGAGACATTCTCCAGATTGTACTCCTCTGTGACTAAGTTGAGTTGATCTGTGAGGACACTTATCCAAGAGGGATAAGAGGGTTTGGGATTATAGCCCAACATCCCTTGTGGAGAGCACATGAGGACATGACCCTTGTGGAGAGCACATGAGGACATGACAAGGGAGTTGACCTTGAAGTCACACACTATGGGGAGTTGACCCCAGTGTTTCTAGAGGGAGTAGCCTCTATAAGCCCACATGGGAGTTCCATGTGTGATAGACCTTTTGTTATAATGTCCTGAGTAAGCATCGGGTGTACCTTCTCCTAGATTGGGCTGTAGACCAAGGGAGATAGGATTCATTTATCACAAAGGTGTACTTGTTGTAAATGGGCCCAGGTGTAGCGTTACAAAATAATTCCCCTACAGACAGGCAAATCTTCCCTTGGATTCTAAACCCCTAATACCAATACAAAAAAACACAAATGGACACTAACATCCCTTTGAATCTAGTCTAACTAATCAGAGAGAGAGAGAGAGGGAGAAAAAGTGTGATGCACCTTATTTCAAAGTTTTTCCTCACTGCTTCCAATTTGAGTTCGATCTTCAAATTCCTTAGCACAACTTGACACCTGCAATGCAATGGAAAGCAAAGAGAAACTAATAACTCCTACTCTAAAAGATTAGATTAAACAAATCCATCTACAAAGATCGAAAGAACAATAGACAAGCACATACAATAATACAGAAGCTTGAAGGGAATAGGCCAAGTATATTGATAAGAACTTTTAAATAGATACTTACAATCATGGATGGTGTTGCAACAATTTCTCCAAGTCCTTTACATCCAACCCCTTGCTCAAAAGATACACAATCATAATGACAATGCTTTTGTTGATTATTTTTCCTCCTTGTTGACCATGATAATGCCTCCATTCATAGGCTTTGAGAGGCCTAACCACCTTGGTAATATTTGGGATTAGTTGAGGATATGACTCCATGAGTTCTGATATCTCCTTTAGATGCAACCTAAGGGTTAGATTCGAGCCAAATCAACTCGAATCATCCATAGCTGTCCTTAGAGAAAAAGGGGATTTCTTCCCAAGATTTTCTCAAGCAATTCGACCCTCCTTTACAACAGGCAACAAAGTGCTACAATGCTCCCTACTAGATAGAAAAAGAGCACTAGCGCTCCTTGCATATGAGCAGGGGAGCACTGATCTTCCAAAAGTTTCCAAGATGACCAATTCTCATAGAAAAACACTTTGTTCCGACTGTCAAATGATGGGGCTTCTTCTTCTAACATGTTTTAGGGGTCATATCAAGTGTTCTCATGGTGTCTTTCCCGATGCGACACTTACGTGATGAAAATGTGACACTTACGACACTTGCGACAAAAGTGAGACACTTACGAAGTGAATAAATTTGTCGTGTAATAGATTCCCCCCCAAAGTGTGAAGTCAGAAAATGAAAGTTGATGGCCGAAACACTTTGTAGATTCTTTGAAGCAAGGGTATAGAGTCATGGAACCTATTAGAAGCTATAGACAACAATCAAACAAATGTTAATACACGTTCCATTCCCAAGGCAGACATACCTATGCTCAGGCTATAAATGACTCAAAGTATGAATGCCAATAAATACACTGCGGATCCGTGATGATATTGACTAAGGGTATGGCCACCATAGATACAATGTGGATCCATACTTCTATGACATGAACTGATTGTAGACATGCAAAATACACAATGGAGCTACAAGATTATAAAACATAGCCACAGACCAATACAACGTGGATCTATGTGACAACATAAGTATTAGCATGCTCAAATGACTTCTTTCACAGCCTGGGAAAAACAGATGTCATAATGAATGCTCAACCCAGGGTCTTCATCCCAATCCCAATGTGGTACAAATATAGCCATGTGAATAGATGTCTTGATGTTGAACATGGTAGAAACCACTTGATTATCGATCATTGAGGTAAGCTGTTAACAAGTGTGAGGGAAATCACCAGTGATGTCAATGACTCCCAAGGTACCCTAGTAGAATCCAACAAAGGTGAATAAATGATTTGAGGTCGAACATTTGTGGAATCATCCGATTAGAGGTCAATGATGTAAACCTATTGTCGGAAGTGAGGAGGCTTGCCATTAAGGCATGCAGGCCCCAAGGTACTAACTGGTTTCTAAGTCTAATTCCCGGATGATGTGTTGAAGTCGACAGGAAAAGACTCGTCGAAATAGGGCCTTGATGTATCCCCCATCATCGACATGAAACTGACACAAGAACGTGATGAGATATAGCGAATGAACATAGACTGACACAGGTATGGAAACTGATAATTTTGTAGATGGTTGACTCTCGAGGCATATACTTCCCTTGAACACTGAGGCACAACATGAGAATTGGCACCATAAATGTAGAGTGGACCAAAACATAATGCAGTGGGTGCCGAGGCACTCTTTAGATGTATCAAAGGAATGGAAAGAATCATAGGATTGGTTCAGTGCAGAGGTTTAGTGGATTATGCAAGTGTTCATTGCGAAGATTAAAAACAAGTTATGTGTTCAAGGGAGACTGCAAGCACTGCTTACAAAAGATCTCAAGAAACTTGACCCACTTCCTTCAAATTTTTCCTCCATCCAGATAGATGAGTACCTCTTTTTAATTTAACAAGCTCAAGGAGGATAACACATGCTCGATATAACTCACCTTCGGTAAGTTTATCTTCATTTGTTTAATGAACTGGAAGAAGTAAGGGTCTGTTCCGAGATGGGCCCTTCAATGTGTAGTTTAGCGGGTCTAGAGAAGGAAAACTCAGTGGTTTTTCATGTTTAGAGAGTCTGAAAAGAACTTAAAGGTGACTCTAGGGTTGTCCTTTTTCGTAATTTTATTCTCTGAGGTCTAAAAAAGAGATAAACTATTACTCATAAGACTCCCTTTCGAACCTTTTAACGAGTGTGAAAGGAAGCAAGATCACTCGACAATATTTTCATGTTTAGAGAGTCTGAAAAGAGCTTAAAGGAGACTTAAGGGGGTTCCTTTTTCGTATAACCTTTGTGAGTCTGAAAAAATGATAAAAGTATATTTGGTTACATTCTCATGTATTTGTGAGCATGAGAAAGAAAAAATACTAAACTAAATGGTTATTACAAGGTCATCAAAAAGAACTCCATTCAGATTCATGTAAAATCAAGCTGTTATGGGCACAAGACATTAGTAATTTCTCGAAAAAATAATAAAAAACCCAAAAATGGACTTTATAATAGGGATAAATGACCTAATTGACCATATCAAATATCAAACTAGGTTAGAAATTCAATTTTACCATTGTTTTTTACCATTCTCCTCTAGTCCTTGGATTTTTACCTCTTTTGGAGAATTTTTTGAGCATCGATTATGGGTGCTGTGGGCGACCATTTTCAAATCTGTCCGGACCAGGTTTGTTGTCTCTTCCTTCTCATCCTTTTTCATGCTTTGTTACTGCATTTTAACCTTTATTTTAGTTGTTCTAGGCTCCTTGGGAAGCCCTAGAGCACCGAACTGGATCGACGCTCCCTCAAGGCATTGAGGGGAGCGTCGATCATGATTTCAACGCGTTGGTGCGTATGTTTAGGGCACACTAGCAATTTGTAGGATTCTTTGAGGGAGCTCTAAGTGAAAAACTAAAAAATTATTTGATTTTTAGGTTAAAAAGAGGTAGTTTTTTTTCCATGAGGATTTAGATAATGATGATTAATTGATGTTTTTGCAGGTTTTATCTATAGCTAGCGATGATTGAGTGGAAAGAGTGTGAGAATAGGTTCGATGATATCTCTTCTCTCCAGGACCCTCAAGCGAGGGAAGCCTTGCATAGTTGTGGCTTGCTCAAATATTTCAAGCTTCAAAACATGAGAAAATAAGTATTATTGCTTGATTATTTGATCGGTCTATGGGACGATGCTTAGCAACCATTTCGAATAGGAATGCATATGCTTGAAATTGAAATAGACAATGTATATTTTCTAATGGGGCTCTTGAGGAGAGGGGAACTTGAGGAGAGGGAATGAGCCCTCTGCTTTTATATTCACTGTCGACTTCTTCGCATGGTGGAGAAGGCAATTAGTGGTGATTGAGGACTTCCCCTATGCTGGGGTAGATTTCAGAGGCAGTGCAGACTTGGTACTCCCATAGGGCATACAGTGGGACACATGAGGTACGAAAGATAACCACAACCTTGTAATCAATATTTTTGTTTTGTTTTTTATATGTTTTTGTTTGTACAACGAGGAACCTAAACTATATCATTTTCATCACGTAGACTGAGGTGCATCACATCCGGTGGAGATACCAACATTGGGGCGCCGTGGGGATGCACAAGAATAAGCTGAGCATGACATCGTAGTGGGAGGGCTCTGGAAGGTAGAGAGTGTTAGCACATGTAAAAAGTTGTTGGAAAAATTGTGTAATTTGGAAAAAATTTGGTTTTTCAAGGTTTTTTTTTTTTATCAGGCTTATATGGAGGATTTTTAATTATTTTTAATTAAAAAAATTAAAAAATTGGGCATTAAGCCGAATCTGTAAGTCCACAAGCAAAGCACCCGAGCATCATACAGGTCGCATGCCAAATCATACAACACCAAGTAAGCGCCCAAGCTATCAAAGGAGGAGCCCACAAGGGGGCGAATAACATGCACCATGCATCAAAGTGCATTGCAACGACCAACATAATTAACAAAATCCTGTCAGTTATTCCCATCGATGTGGGATATCTTCCATATATGAAAAAATAAACAAGACACCTTGTTATCGTCGAATGACAAGCATTGGCAACACTTTATACAAATGTCAAAGCAACAACTCACAATACAAGGCAAAGAGCCAATCGTGGCATGCATAGAAAAATTGATACCGCCAAATTCCAAGCTTCAAGCCACCAAGGTGCCCACGAGGGAATTACACAACACATTGAGTAAATTACTAAAATGGCGAGGTGTTGGACCAATTCTACAAATTCCAGAGAAAACGTAAATTGCCCAATGCATAGGAATGCCAAGTGTAAAATAGAAGGGAGATGCCACAAGGTTTCTCTTGACCGCCTGGTTGTCAAAATGGTTTCTCATTTTAATACAGTTTCCAAATGTACCAAGCATGAATTCAAGTGTAATCATCAATGGAAAACGTGTGAAGGTAATGGTGAACATTCAATTACCTGAATGAACCCATGGATCGTGATCACCTTACTGCAGTTTCTCGTTCTTGCTGTCGAATTGTGGTTGAAAGTAGATGCTTTAAATACCTCTGCATCATAATCTATCCAGAAGTATCCAAATTTAATTCTGTGACAGAAGAAGATAAAATGAGCGTTTAAAGATTTAGCATGGACAAATTTGAATATGGAACATATAATCTATGGCAAGCTAGCCCTTGAACTTATTGGACCCCCCATGGAGAAAAGTTTCATATGTGAGCCTATTTGTGCTTCCAACACCGACAACTATCCGGATGAAAGTATCATCTATACATTGGATCTAAAGGATATAGAAGATGGTAGGCCATCTTATTGGTCAAGTAAAGGAGAAAGCAATAGAAATGTCCCTGAGACATTGACTCACAGGTTTCTCAAGAATTTGTTTGTTGTGCATGAAGTTAACATACGCCCATTCCAAGCTTACTTCTAGAGGGAGACTCCTATATATTCGACAAACACAGTTCACTTTCGGTTGGTTATTCCAGCTCATCACCAAGAATCAAAAGTTTTGTATTTCATGGGTCCATGCCATCTGATTGATATCCCTGTGAAGACTATGTCTGCACGTATATCTCTGAAGAGTACCCAGTGTTAGAAGAGGATGAATTACAATCGTTCAGGCTTCCAAGCCCAATATTATGTATTGGGGACAACTTACAGGTTGAACTCTTAGGTAGGGTTCATAAACAATAGTTGGATGGATTGTATTATATATGTGTGTGTCATGTGTATGTGGTTGGGAGACCTCTTTCTTCCATTATTCTTGAGGCATCAAGGGCACCCTAAAATGCCATTCGAAGATATTTCAAGAGATACATCCCACGAAGATGAAACTGAAACCTCTTCTGATTGGTATTCCATTGCAGAGAGTATAAGATAGATCAGAGCTAGAAGGGTGCTTGCAATGTTGGAAAATATTGCAGTGGTGGATTTCATTCCGCATGATAATCAAGATTCAAATGACAGATGACAAAGCTTCTTAAGGCACAAAATCAACAGACATATTTTGATCGATCAAAGATATAAAACATATTCTAGGAGGACTCATGGCACCAAATCAACAAGTTGTGATTTAAATATTCCATTCAGAGGTATAAGCGCAACAATGAGGGTATCCAAAGAGGACAAGTGGCAGAGGTTTCATCATTAGTTCTAGACATGTGTCTATCATGCGAGTAACCAATATTTTTTCCACTTTCCAAGCACAATATCAACAGAGAATCAAAGGATAAAGATCAGATCGAGATTTAAACAAGAATTTAGGGAGAATATCCATGCATTTAGATGGCAGTAAAGTGTAGATTTTAAGGGATAAGTACAAGCTTCAAAAGGCCAAAGTCTCCTTCGTTTAAGGCTTATTCTAGCTTAATTTTATTTTTTAGCATGCATATTGGATTTGATTCCAAGAAATTAGAGATAGTTTGTTATTTTATTTGTCTATTTATTTCATGATTTGTAATAGAAGGGGGGTTCGACTTTCAACCAGAGAGGCTATTGGACTGTGTGTCAATTTATCAGAACATCCTCATGAATTAATACATAAGTACTCTGATTTTCGAGGTAAAGATTCATCACAGTGTTGTTCTCAGTGTGTTTTTCCCGTTAATGCATATCTCCATTATTGTTTTCTATTTTTGGTATTTAGATGAGAGTAAATGTTTGGAATTCATCTACATTTGATCCTCCATTCATACAGTAAATACTTGTTTAGGTGTTAAGGATTTCATGTTCAAAATTCATCTACATTCAATGCTCTGTCCATGTCGATCTATATCCTTTCTATTTTTATTCTAAAGTTACATTAAGAACACACCCTTTATTATGTGCTCTTAGTGTAATGGGTTGTCCTTTTCTCTTTTATGCTGCCATCCAAATAATGATCATTTGCTGAAGAACAATACTTACTTTTCCCTTGCTTTATGAGAGTACACCATCAACTATTGACTCAATATTTTTAAGTTTT
Organism: Picea mariana; assembly: GCA_032191745.1. Lineage (NCBI taxonomy): Eukaryota > Viridiplantae > Streptophyta > Pinopsida > Pinales > Pinaceae > Picea > Picea mariana. The sequence goes on along the minus strand of JASDQU010202384.1, from coordinate 7,894 downwards.
AGGCTTTGACTCCATTTCACAATGGTTTCCTTCTCTTTCTTGTCCTACCAACCCTTTAAAAAACAAAAAACCAAACCTTTCCTATTGCAGAATCTGACCTCTGTGCATTTATTGATGAATCCTTTGAGCTATTACTAGTCATTAGACATCTGAGAGAACCCTCTCTGGTTGGAAGGGTCGGAGTCCAACCTAAAGTTGGTTTGAGGCTACCTTGGGGTTTCTTTGATACAACCTAAAGAAATTACCAAGTGATAACATTTTTGGCGCCGTTGCTGAGGAGCGAAGGTGAAATATTCCCTGCGATAAACAACAAAGTTCATATCTGATTGTTGATGGTGGACAACAGTCAAGCACAAAGAGGCTATAAATCATCCACATGGTGACTCCATTATCACTTGTATCTAGATGTCAGAGTATTAATGGCAACTCTAATGTCTGAAGGTTTTAAAGTTTGAAAAAGGTACTATTGACTCCACCGGATTTGATGACAAACTCAAATGTTGCTACAATTGTTTCAAGGTATGGATGTTTGGAATTTTCACAAAGTTATGGTTTTCCAAATCCTTTACCCAAGGATGAATATTGTTTAAGCAATGGTCCAAAATTTAATGGTGAGGATTTGCGTTTGACTTTGAAGCATATATCAAATTTTCTTGAATTTACTGAGCTTCTTAGAATCAAGAATGAAAATGTGTTCCTTAGGCTGTTTTATGATTCGTTCCAAGGAAAATGTAGAAGTTGGGTTGAAGGTTTACCCGCTAAATCCATAAGATCTTTTTACAGTTTTTTGGGTTATTTTCTTGGAAACATGGATGGAAAAAGCAGAGTTTGTAGCAGACTCACTTTCCATTCAAGGTTTTAGAGAATGGAACGATGCATACACCGATGAGGAAGTGGAAGAAATTTTTTCTTCATTTTTGTTTTCTTATTTAAAGTCATGTAAATGTAGTTCGTAAGATAAAATCCAGTTTTTGGATGAATTTGTCAAGGACATTGAGAAAGAGCTTGAGGTTTTAAAAGATCAGGAAATACCCCTAACTGTTCAATTTCGGGGTCTTTTTTTTGAAGCTTCATTTTAGCAGAACCAAAATGATACAATATTGTCTTTGTCCTTTGATTTTAAAGATCCTATAGAAGACTATATGGAGGAGTGTTTCAGCTTATATTTTCAGCCATTTTTTCCCTGTGGAGACAAATTACAACATGAATTGCCTTTGCTGTTACATGTTCCAATCTTGATCTTGTTGAAGCACAATCAAGCAGTTAAATTATGTGAGCAACTACTTGATTGGATTTACTGGAAATTTGAGATCACTTAATTCAACACTTGTGCTCAACAAAGTAGGGTAGACTTAGTTGGTTGCAAATCATGTCACAATTTGCATGTTGAAGGTTTCAGAAAAGGTGGGAGTGGCCCAATGGATCAGGCACATGGTCTACGAGTTATTTGGCACCTCACAGGGAGGAACCCATCCCCAGTAGGAGCCAAATGTTAGCAGATATAAAATTTGTTGGAAAAATTGTGTAATTTGAAAAAATGTTTGGTTTTTGTTCTCGAGCTTATATGAAGGATTTTTAATTAACACAACAAAGTAGGGTAGACTTAGTTGGTTGCAAATCATGTCACAATTTGAATGTTGAAGGTTTCAGAAAAGGTGGGAGTGGCCCAATGGATTAGGCACAGGGTCTATGAGTTCTTTGGTGCCTCGCAGGGAGGAAGCCATCCCCAGTAGGAGCCAAATGTTAGCACATATAAAAATTTGTTGGAAGAATTGTGTAATTTGGAAAAAAGTTTGGTTATTGTTCTTGGTATTATATGGAGGATTTTTAATTATTTGGCGCCAATGGATCAGGCACAGGGTCTACGAGTTCTTTGGTGCCTCACAGGGAGGAAGCCATCCCCAGTAGGAGCCAAATGTTAGCACATATAAAAATTTGTTGGAAAATTTGTGTAATTTGGAAAAAAGTTTGGTTTTTGTTCTCGTGCTTATATGGAGGATTTTTTTAATTAAAAAAATAGAAATATTGGGCATTAAGTTGAATTTGTAAGTCCACAATCCAAGCAACCAAGAGCCATATAGGTTGCATACCATATCATGCAACACCAAGTAAGCACCCAAGCTATCAAACACCAAAGCCATCGAGGGAGAGGGGGCAAATAACATGCACTATGCGTCAAAGTGCATTGCAATGATTAACATATATTAACAACATCCTGTGAGTTATTCTCATCGATGTGGGATATCTTCCATATATGAAAAAATAAACAAGACACATTGTTATCGTCTAATGATGAGCATTGACAACACTTTACACAAATGTCAAAGCAACAACTCACAATACAAGGCAAAGAGCCAATCGTGGCACGCACAAAACAATTGATAGTGCCAAAGTCCAAGCTTCAAGCCACCAAGGCGCCCACGGGGGTGTTACACAACGCATTGAGTAAATTACTAAAATGGTGAGGTGTTGGACCAATTCTACAAATGCCAGAGAAAACACAAATTGCCCAGTGCATAGGAATGCCAAGTGTAAAATCAAAGGGAGATGCCACGGGGCTTTTATTGACTGCTTGGTTTTCAAACTGATTTCTCATTTTAATACAGTTTCCAAATGTGCCAAGCATGAATTCAAGTGTAATCATCAATGGAAAACATGTCAAGGTAATGGAAAACATTCAATTACCTGGATGAACCCATGGATCTTGCTCACCTTACTGCAGTTTCCCGTTCCCACTGTCGAATTGTGGTTGAAATTAAATGCTTTAAATACCTCTGCATCAGAATCTATCTAGAAGTATCTAGATTTAATTCTGTGATGAAAGAAGATAAAATGAGCATTTCTGGAGGACCAAGCTCAAGTAAAGATTCAACATGGACAAATTTGAATATGGAACATAGAGTTTATGGCAAGCTAGCCCATGAACTTATTGGACCCCCATGGAGAAAAGTTGCATATGTGATCCTATTTGTGCTTCCAACATCGACAACTATCTGGATGGAAGCATCATCTATACATTGGATCCAAAGGATATAGAAGATGGTAGGCCATATTATTGGTCAAGTAAAGGAGAAAGCAGTAGAAATGTCCCTGAGACATTGACTAATAGGTTTCTCAAGAATTTTTCTGTTGTGCACGAAGTTAACATGTAGCACCACTTTTCGGTGCCAAGGCTTAATCGCTCTGATACCAAATTGTAGCACCACTTTTCTGTTACCATACTTCGCGGAAATATAACACTCACTCTCGGATTATAAAACAACATGAATTTAAGCAATGAAACACATTTAGAGCTCAAAGTAATTCTTACAAATTATTGCTATCATAATTTTAAACCTGGCATTAGCATTAATTCATATGCACAACAGAATACATGATAATTATAAATACACAGACATGTAGAACATAAATTAAAACATCATCTGGTACTTATCTTGGAAACAATAGTAGTTCTACCAACCAAGTGCATGCCTTCCACGAACCTCCAAGCCTTAGACCACACTGCTCATCAACTCAGCAGTGGGTCACCCCCGAGCTGGGACTAAGCTCCATCCCAAGGCAAGGAATCCTAGGCTAGGCTAAGGTTACAGGGAAAACACCCAGTCACAAGGAAAGAATTCTCTCCCAGGAACCACTCATACTCACTGCCCACAGACTCTCTTTCCCCACATGCCTGTTCCACCCCAGGAGTATACACCTTCAATGTCACCTAGACAATCCTTCAGCTGCTAACCTCTCTTGCCTTGGGTTTCAGCAATAGACCGGACTGGAAGTCTCCGAGCTCTGTGGCAGCTACAGGGTTCCTTCTAGGAGTTCTCTCCTTCCTTTGCGCACTCTCTCACCTGGAGAGAATCGCTCACAGGCCAACAACCTATTCTTCCAACCTCAATCACCTCTCTCATATGGAGAGAGTGTTATACAACCTGCCAACAAGCCCCACACAGTCCAACATTGCGTGACCACAACAACCAATAGGGAAAATAGACATGGGCTTTCCAATAGGTTCAAAAATGGCGGATGGTCTCATGGATATGGCTTCGGACAAGACTCCATGCATAGGATCGATGCTCAGATAGAGGATGCTTCAGATTTTTCAGAAATTAACACCAGTTATTCCGAATCAACACACATACTTTTTCTATTCAAAGGGCGTACGGGGTATTCTTCCAGAGGTCAGATGGAATGTACAGTTCAGAAGGTCGGATCGAATGGAGGAGAACCCCACATCACGGCTCATCTCAACCCTTTATTTGCATGGGTCAGGGTTGACATTTGTCACCCATGAAACTGCATGCATTCCTTCAACATGCGTTCCTTCCATTTGGAAGTTGCTTGTCCTTAAAAAAGAACTTAGGATAAGACATATTATTCACATGTCTTTTGGAATAATATTAAATTATTATTCCCAAGGCTTAAGCCCCCTAGGCTTAACACTTAGCCCCTTTTTCCACCTTCCAGCCCCTAATCCCTTGCCCTCTCTATGGATGCTTAGTCCCCCATCACTCATTCATCGTGTTGGCCTGCACGCAGCAATGTTTATATTTTATTAATGTGCTGCATACATACAGGTACAAAATCAGGCCCTTGGCCTACAACCCTTAGGCTCTCTGGCCTAACAATCACATAAGCCCACCGGCTTATACAAACTTGGCTCACCAGCCTATAACACATATTTACAATTCATTTCATAAACTAGATTTACAAAGGGCTCGGCCTTGGGGACACTACAATCCCCCTCCCCTTATTTCTACACTGTCCTCAGTGCAACCTTACACTGTCTCTGCAAGCTTTTCAAAATTTTCAAAAAGATGCAGGTAATCTACCCACATAACATCTTCATGCTCCCATGTCGCGTCGTCAGGATCGTACCAGGTTCACTAGACCTTTACAAGCTCTATGGCTCGATTCCAAAGTTGTTTGCTTTTCCTATCCAATATGCGCACAGGATGCACTTGTAGGACACCTTCTGGTTCCACCTGAATCACATTCCAATCGATAACATGATTAGCATTAGGTATATATATCTTAAGCAATGAAACATAAAACACATTATGTACATTCATAGATGCAGGTAATGCAAGAATGTATGCAACTAGCCCAATCCTTTCCAGGATCTCAAATGGCCCACAAAATCTTGCTACTAACTTGGTGCAACTTCCCAGCTTCAGGGAACTCCTGTTAGTTTTCACTTTCAGGAAAACATGATCACCCACTTTGAATTCTCGGTGGGTTCTGTTCTTATCAGCATAACTTTTCTGCCTGTCCTGGGCAGTTTTCAAATTCTATTTAATTCTTATCATTTGGTCTTCCATTTCCTTGAGCAACTCTGGCCCAACTACTGTTCTGTCAGCCAGATTATCCCAACTCACTGAAGTGTTGCACTTTCTTACATAAAGTGCTTCAAATGGGCTCATCTTCAATGATGCGTGATACCCATTATTGTAGGTGAATTCTACCAAATACAGGTAGTCTTCCCATCTTGATGGTTTATCCATCACATACATTCTCAACATGTCTTCTATTACTCTGTTCACCCTCTCTGTCTGTCCGTCAGACTCAGGATGATACGCTGTACTAAAGTTCAGATTTATTTTGAATCCTTTGAACATTCCTTTCCAGAAATTCGAGGTGAATTTCGGGTCCCTATCAGACACAATCGTCTTAGAAATTCTGTGCAAGCATGCCACTTCTTTTAAGAAGATATCAACACCATCTGCTTCCTTGTGAGTGTTTTTTAGTGGAATAAAATGGGCAGCTTTTGTAAGCTTGTCCACCACCACCATGATTGAATCATGCTGCTTGTTCTGGGAAATCTTGTGATAAAATCCATTGTCACCACTTCCCATTTCCACTCAGGGATGGGTAAAGGCTGCAACAACCCTACTGGGTGCCTATGCTTAGCCTTAACTTTCTGGCACTCCATACATCTGGCAATGTATTCAGTGATTTCTTTCTTCAGACCCAGCCAAAAGTAATGGCTTTTGACTGCTGCCACAATCTTCTGATAACTAGGATGTCTGGCATACGTCATGTTATGCATTTCTTTTAGAATTCCTAGCTTCAATTCTTGGACATTGGGTATGTACACTCTATTTTTATACAGAAGTAAGCCATCAGCTTCCAAGGTGTAACTTTCCTTGGTCTGTGGTCTCCCATGCTGCTGTAGCTTTGCTACCAAATATCTGAACTGCAAATCAACATTTGCAGCTTCCAGAACTCTATCCCTGATATTAGTCCTGTACATGCTAATGGCTGTAGCATGTAAGTCATGCACTTTTCTGATGAGTGCATCAACCACCTTATTTTCCTTACCCTTGATATGCTTGATATCAAAGTCATATTCACATAGAAACTCCAGCCATCTGGTTTTCCTGACGTTTAAAGTTGGCTGATCAAATAAATACTTCAAACTGTTGTGGTCTGTTTTCAATTCAAATCTCCTTCCCGTGAGGTAATGTCTCCATTTCCTCAGAGCGTGGATGATTGCTGCCAGCTCCAAATCGTGAGTGGCATAATTGCTTTCATGCTCTTTCAGCTTCCTGGACTCATAATAGATTACAAATCCCTCTTGGCTGAGAACTCCTCCCAACCCCTCCTTACACGCATCTGTGCACACCACACAATCCATATTTGGATCTGCAATCCTCAGGATTGGAGCGCTGGTTAACAACTACTTCAATCACTGGAAACTGTTCTCACATTCTTTAGTCCACTAAAACTTCTTCTCCTTCCTTTGCAAGGAAGTAATAGGGTGAGCTAACTTTGAGAATCCTACTATAAACCTTTTGTAATAGCTTGGTAGACCCATAAAATATCTAACTTCCGCCACATTCCTTGGTGTTGACCATTCTCGGATGGCCTCAACCTTTTCAGGATCCACAACGATCCCTTCATCTAAAATAATACGTCCCAAGTAATGGATCTGCTTTTGATAAAATGAGCATTTGCTCAGCTTGGCATACAATTGGTGTTATTTCAACACTTGCAGAACCATTCTCAAGTGTTGTTCATGCTCTTCCTCTGACTTGGAATACACCAAGATGTCATCCAGGAAGACTATGATGAACTTGTCTAAATAGTCCCTGAATACACCTTTCATTAAGCACATGAAAATAGGAGGTGCGTTTGTCAGTCCAAACGACACCACTGTGAATTCATAATGACCATACCTGTTAAGCCCTAATATTGGCTCATTACCCCTTAATTGGGGCATATTATATTAATAATGTTATTTTATTTATGTCGACTTTAGGCCATTAGTTGTAATTATACCTCCTAGTCTCCTATATATACCAAGGAGACATTTTCATTTTGAATCATCTTGTACTTGAACATTTAACTGGGGTAAAAGGAGGTTGCCCCCTCGAAGAGGCTTATTATCTGAAATTCTCTCTTTTACAAGGCGTTGAGTACTTTTTCTGAGGATTTTTTATGCTATATTGATATTTGGTTCCTAACATATGGTATGAGAGTTCAAGGTCTTGGGGTTTCGCTGCTACATTTGAGACACCTTGGCATTTTCGCTATAACTTTTTTTCTACAACGTTTTAGAAGGAACGGATTGAAGGATATTTAGTAGACGGATCAAGGTACGTTGGATACTAAGATGGATTCAATATAAGATAAGTTGGATACTAAGATGGATTCAATGGAAGCTAAGTTGGATACTACGATAGATGGTTTAAAAGGGGAGATCATGGAAGTATTGAAAAAATTCGCAATAGAGAAGACACCTGAAAGTGAAAATGCATCCCATGAAATTCATGATGAGGACACAAGGAAGGTGAATCAAGAATGGAGAAACTCCAACTTTGGTTTGAAGACCAACCACATTCCTAAGATTGATATGAGGAAGTTTGATGGCAAGGACCCAATCACATGGATACTTCAGATG
>JASDQU010202383.1:0-12035 GCA_032191745.1 Picea mariana | reverse complement strand
CCCTTTGTTTTCTTGTTTCATATTTAGACAGTTTTTCAATTGCGAGTTCCTGGACTAGCGTGCTCAGGATTGTGTTTCCAATGTTCTATGACTAGAAAAATAGTACCCAGAGTTTCGCGATATATAGTTTGTCCACAGGAATGCATCATCCTGCCCTCTTCCATGTTACACGTTTTTTGGTCAACACTCCCAAGAGATACAATTTTACCTTGAGTCCTCACCTTCGATGGTTGTATCTTGTATCCCTACTTCGAAGCGTAACCAACCACTTTTGATAATTATCCATTCCTTACTTATTGTTCCCTGTCCCTACCACCTTCCTACTTATCTTTGGAAATGCAATTGGCAAGCTTTAATGCTATCACTTCATTGTGCATGAACCTTAAACATGTCATTAATGAACGAAAGGGTCTTCTGTATACAAATTGACTGTCGAAATCCCATATCATCCTCTCTTCCGTTGTACACATTTTTCATTCATGTTCCAAGACATACAATTTTACCCTCAGGAAGTCGCGTCTCCTAGGGAACCATTGTCACCCAAATTATGAAGCCCATCCGACGGCTTTCCATACTTTCCCATTTCATGGAATTTCTTTTGCGGTTCCTCGGGTTGGCGGGTTCACAAAATCTCCAATTCTTAGGCGTTGTTTACTGTGACCCACCAAGGTTTAATGCTAATATTTTATCGTGCAACAACCATACAGACCGCCATTAAAAAGAAAAAGCATCGACGAGACAGTGAAATTTAATTAAAGCTCGACTCCTCCAATTTAAATTAATTTATCTTCTCTTATTTCCTCTTTTCTTCCCAGAGACATGCAAAAAATATCTTACCATGCAATGGGATATATATTAAAATTTTCAATATATTACAGAAAATGAATCCACCTAGTCATTTCTCTATTCCATAATTGAGCCTCTTTTTCCATTGCGGGTTCCGAGATAGGCGGGCTTATGTTTTCACCTCCATTGTTCTGTGTCCTGCAAACATTACCTAGACTTCCACGATATACAAATTTCCCTCTAGACTATCCTATCATACCCTCTTCAGTGTTATTCATATTGCACTCAAAAAGTTATGAGATATACAATTTGACTCTTGTGCCCTCACCTCCAATAGTTGTACCTTGTAACCCTATTTTGAAACCCACCCAACCGCTTTCAATAATTAGACACTCCTTAACTTTTCCTTCCCATCCCCATGAACTTCGTACTTCTTTCTTAATATGAAATGACTAACCTTTCATGCTAACACCTCACCATGCAGAAACCGTCAACATTGTCATTAATGAGTGAAATGCTCAAGGAGATCTCCCATTAATACACATTAAACCAAGATCTGTGGAGAGTTATATTTTCCCTTCCGATTTTTCATCTCAAACATAGGTTGTCACGTTGGCCCATTCAAGAAACGTCTAATGCTTAATCTCTCATTGTCGTATCCTCCATGTTCGAGCTTCTATGTGTGCAATTACTGGGCTTTAATATTAATAATGCATCATGCGACAACCGTCAAAATTTTCATTAATGAGAGAAAGTATCGAGAAGATATCCCATTCACACGCATTGGACCAAGATTTGTGCAGCGTTATATTATCCCTTCCAACTCTTCATTTATTTCATCATTTGGAGCAATCAAACATTCTTTTAAACTTATGGCAGTAGGTCGAAAACAATTTTTTGGAGATACAGTGAGTATCTTTGGACGTTAGGACCACAACTTCCAGTGGTCCAGGGCATACTCTTACTATTCATCCCATTCCTCCTAGAATGAAGTGATTTGGACCTATGGAATCACTCGTGCAGGTTGCACACCTGAGGTTTTTGACTGTAAGGAGGTGGTCTCTTGGTGCACCGAAATATATATTTCAAGCCGAAGAATTATTCCACTATGTGACCATTCTCTTGTTACTTTGTCACCATAGGTCTTCCACAATATGTTAAAATCGCTGGAGCCAACATTGACCTTTGGAGTACAAGATTGCAAGCAATTCCTAGAAAAAAATCATAATGGGTTAGACATCTTAGCCAAGTTCCACAAAAACCCGACAACAGTTCCTGAAGATATCACAAAGTTGCAGGTAAGTTCCTTTAGAAATCCATTCCGAGAAATTTCTTGGTTGTTTACAAGAATAACAGGACATGAATTCATGATAAGCATTTCCCATATAGTTATTTATATTTTGGAATTCACAGTCAAGGAACAATTCATTTTCGATCGGGGGAAGCTAATTTCCATTGAAATATATTCCCAGCTGTCACAATTCAAAGAATCGAATAAATATTATATTTCATCCAAGAAAATAAGTTGTGAATTCAACCTAGTAACATTATCGTACTAGGCCCTGTGGAGGCACAAGGCCTCCCATTGTTTTTATGAAGGTTTTAATGACTTTGGCTCTGTTTTCTAACATTTATTGTTAGGGAAGGATGCTCCCCGGATGTCTGGCTAGGAAACCAAGCTTTTGAACAGGAAGGGGACACTTGAACAAAAGGAAAATCACAGTGTACTAATGGTCTTTGGCTCCAAGGAAAATCTTGCTTTCCTTCCATGCCACATCACGGACAAGATGTTTGTTACAGAAATAGCAAGGCAATACAACCATTGGTTTCATTTTTTCCATGACAAGAAAAAAAAAAGTTCATTCCTCTTCCTTGGAAAGTCGGGGATTTCATGTGCAGAAACCCCAACAAGATTGATGAATTCGCAGGCCATTTCAAGAACTTGAACCTAACATATGCTGAAAGGCTAAAAGGGTTCGACCCTAATGGGATTTTTCGAGAACATTTACTAGCTGTTGGATTTAGTATCTCTTTATCCATAGACTCCTGACCGAAGATAGAGATAGTGACGACAACACTCCTGCTTCTGGCGATTGCAACGTAAAGACATTGCAAAGCCTGACTGTATTGTACAGACAATAGGGAAAAGTATCCGGTGAGAAGAGTTTCTAGTCCCCTGCCAACACTCCCAAGAGAATGACATCAGGGAGAATTTCTTCAATGACCCACCCCATTAAGAAAGAAACCCATAAATCTTCAAACGGAGGAGGAGCTAAGAACCCTCCTTGCACAAAAAATGATAGTTCTAACAAAGTTCCCCTGACGAAGAAGAGAAAAAACATTGTAGGGAAGGAGGATGAACCCTAAATTGAAAGTGAACAGATGCAACTTGAAATTGAAAATGAGCACATGCACAAAGCTAGTTCCACAATGGAAATAGTTGAGATGAAATTTTTTACGAAGATGAATCCTTCGTATTCTAGAGCATTGTTTTTGACAACCAATCTAAAAATATGGTCATTGAAAAGAGAGATGTAACAAATAAGAAAGGAAAATCTCGTACAAAGATTAACTTTAGGAAAATGTGGTCGTCACAAATATCCCTATTTCATCGCATAACCGATGATTCCATTGGAGAAATTGAAGCGGAGAATGGCAGAATGAAAGACCGCGTCAAGGAATTTGAGGAGGCTTTCATTGCTACCTGAGAGTTTCCCAGTCCTTTAGAAAAAACTATGCCTACTACCCCTGCATCCAAGTTAAAATTATCCTCTAGCCTCCTTGCATCATGTATATTCCTTGTAGATAATAACATCAAGAAAATAATGCAGCTAGTTACTGAAGCCTGGGAAAAATCACAAAATATAGCTTCCTTTCAAAAGAGGGGAAATGAGTTGCACGAAAATTTGCAGATGAATTTAAAAAATGATCAACATTTATATGAACACATGCTGATCCCTTTTCCATCCATGCCATCAATAGCTCGTATCTGAAATGAAGACAAGAGGCTATCCCCTCCCCAAAGTGGATCAAAAAATTAAAAGCATGTTGGCAAAAGAAAGTTTAGAACCTGTAGCTCATTGTTGAATCATGTGAACAAGCCATATCAGCAAAAGAAGAATTATTTAAAAACCTGACCCAAATAGACTTAGCCGAAAGTACCTACGAGGTTCAAGACCCAAACTTAGTCCTCAAATCCTTTTCAATGACCAAATAAGCCTTCGATGAACAACTTGATATTTTAAAGAGGTTGTCTTTAGAAATTTTTTATGGCATCATTGAATATCATGTAGATGAGATCGAGAACTGGCTACTAGACTATGCAACACAGAATGAAGAAATTGAACAACCTCTACATAGTATTTTTATGGATCTAAGAAAATTAGAAAACGATCTTTTCGACATAGAAATCTAGGATGAAATAAACGTGGCCCCCATGAAAATCTACATTGAAGAATGGTTCCAACAGAGAATGGACAACCTCATCGAGGAAGGGAAACAACCGGTTGGCACGATTCCAGTGACCGTCGATGACAACAACAAAAATGCGTTGGCTTCATAGTAATTCTATACTGATGTCATCTTGTTTTCTTTATCAATCCAGTTATTCTACCTCTTTAAATAAAAATCTCTAACCAAAGGCTCATAACTTCCAATTTCTTCTTTTCAGGTCTTCCTCTCTACCATCGCACACTTCTTTCTATAGTACTAATTATTGTACTTATTTCTTTTTATGGTTTGTGGGAGACCCAATCCCATTCTATATGGAAAATGCATTTAAATTTCTAGAAATATGGAACAAATTCCAGAAATATGTAACAAACTTTATTAATTTTCGATAAATTTCAAAGAAAACTATGCTGGATGTCAGGAAATTGATAGATTCTACAAATATGTAACAAATTTCAAAGAAAACTATGATGGATGTTAGGAAATTGTGTTTATTGTGTTTGAATGTTAAATGTGTGTGTTTCCTCCTTTTTTTTAGGAGCCGGGGGTGGGGAAAATATAAGAGAAATGAAAATTTATTAATATTTGATAAATTTCAAAAAAAACTATGCTGGGTCTATTATATTTGAATCTAGTGGCCAAAGTCATCCTCTGCATGGATACCACATGTACTTCAACGTTCATTTATTCCCATTCCACCCTGACAGGGACTAAATTTATTACAATGATACAATATTTATCAAACGCTTACCAGTCTCATCACTATTTGGCTCCACTGCTCTGCTCTGCCTGCATCAATGTGTTCCTACTCGCATCTTCTTGCACTTAATTTTTCCTACAATCTGTTGTTTTCACCATTTCCACTCTGTTCATCTTATGTTCTTCATCTATGAATCTTTCATGCTCTATTCCTACTATCTCTTTGATCACATACAGTTCGACTTGTTTTTCCAAGAAACAACAACCTGCCTCTCTTTATTCCTTCTCTCATCATCTATTACACTCCAAATATCCAATGCCCATGTCAGGAATCTTAGAACGCTCAAGAGCCATGATTCTAATGCCCCAGAACAATGATTTAGTTAGTGTAATTGAATCATAACTGATCAAGAAACCATGAAGTTAAATAACAACCCCTCGATCAGATTCAGTTTGATTAGCGTCGTTGGATTATACATGCAAAGGCTTTTTGAATTTTCCATGTGTAACCTATGATGTGGATCCTAGCAGCGCTAACTCCTTCCTCAACCTTCTGCTGATGTGAACTTGGGTGATGTTCTCATGTGACCACATGATTGTGGGCATGACCAAACGTGGTTTGAGGGAAATCATATTTTCACCCCACAATTCACTATAGAGCTCCATTTATGATTTCTCTAAAACTGTGGTTTCGATTATGGANTCCCACAATCAAGTGTGATCGTCGATCTTGCAGTCTCTTATAGATTCCTTCAATCAATGGCTTCGATCTATCATATTTCCTTCCTCTTCTATGGATCCACGCCCTCCTAAGTCTTAACAACTAAGTGACGTGTGGCCCTCCAAACTGACAGACGAGATAGATTTCTCCTTTCGGGCTTCAGGAGTCTCATTTCTCAAACTTCGCCTTCTCCATGGTGCTTCCACTTAGAATTCATGATCTATTGACATGTGGTATTCTCGAATCAATGGTCACAATCCCTTCGGGTATTCGAGGTTCAGAAATCTCAACTTTCCTTGCTAGCTTTTTCTCGGAGTGTTCCAACTGAAGTACATGATTTGTTGACGTGTGTCCTCCTACAGATCGATGGTCCTCATCTCCTTCAACTATTTAGGCTTCAGGGATTTCAAAACTCAACTTTTCTTCATTCACTTTCTCCTAGAGTGTTTTTCCCCAAACTACACAGATTTCTACCACGTGTCCTTCTAGCAACCGATGGCTTAGATCTTCTTTGGCCCTCAGGTCTTCGGAGATATATTTTCCTTCCCAACCACAAACTCCCGAAGTGATTCACTTTGGAGTTGTGGATCGTGTGCCACCTGTTAGTCTTGACGATGGACCATCCCTGATTACTTTAGGACTTTGAAAAGTCCGCTCTCTTGTGCTCATTAAAAGGCTTAACCTTTGTGCATTTATCTCTGGACCCAATGACCATTGATCCTCGGTGCCCATATCCAATGGATCATATGTGTACTTCAACTAGATATAATGTTTCTACTAACTCCCGAAATGTACTTTAGATAGACGACTAAGAGAAACTTCGGTCCTTCGTCCTTTCGAACTTCATGACTTTTGACATTTGTTGGTGATGAAACTCCCAAAGTAAATCTCCCAAAGTGACATATCTTTCTTACATCAATTGTTGACGTGTCACGAGTTGAGTAGCTTCCACATGTCACTTAGATTCATGATTTGCACGTACCTGAAGTGCCGATTCAACTTGACACTTGTCATTGTCTGATTGCGCATGTGTCCTTGTTGATGTGGTCTTGTGACGTGGTCTGCCACATGTCCTTGTAGACATGGTATGATGACTTGGTTCTCACTGATCTAATGGTCATCGCATTTTCTCCAGATCCGATGGTCCTTATTCATTTCGGATTTGGGGCTTCAGGTAATTCAACTTTCAAGTTGCCAATTATTTTGAATGAGATTCCCCGAACAATAACCTCCTCTCAACTTTTGACATGAACCAAATGTTGTTCGTCGATCATGTTATTAGATCAATGGCTCGATCTATCTTTAGTGCTTCTCTTCTAGCTTATCATGTCCTTCCACTTAAAAGTGATCCAACAGTGATGCAGACACTTAAATAAGACCAATGATCAAGGATGGTTGTGGAACCACAACTTGCGAGTGATTTAACTCGTCACCAAAACTCCGCAATTTGAAGTTGTGCATTGTTGGTGAGTCAACCACAATCGTCGATCTTCGACGCTATAAGATCTGATGATCCTGACTAATTCTGGGATTGGAAATAGCATGATATTTAATTCTCCTTTCGTTCTCCACAATATATCCCTACCGTTGATTTGGAGATTGCACATCTGATGATCATGACTTAATCTGAATTAATCTGATTGTTTGTTAGATCAACCATAATTGTCAATATTTGGGTTTATGAGATCTGAAAATCTAGACGAATTGCGGGATTAGAACGAGCGAGTTGTTTAATTCTTCTTTCGCTCTCTGCAATTCATCCCTGTCATTGATCTGGCTTGCAAATCGGACGGTCACGATCCTTAAGCCCACTATCACTCATATGACCGACATCCGTAATAATAGACGATCAACACGGTCAATTTCTTGATCTGACAATTGTTGAGGCTTCTCACCGTGAGCTTACACTTTTCCTTCTGATCTTTGATCTCTGCATATTATTCGCTTCTCCTCCTGAGCTTATAATTTTCCTATTCTCCATCGTCTCTTATATTCTTTCCATTAATGAAAAGCACACTCTTCCTGTAAAAACATGCCAACAATCTCCCCCTTTGTCCTTGGTGGAAACCCTGAAAGGCTACACTATTCTGCGTAGACCTCCAACTGTAGCATCCAGACCACACCTTTTCTCCCCCTTTGACATCAATGTCAAAGAAAACATGCTCCCCCTGAGCTGTTGCAGTACTTTTCACAGGTATCAGATATTCAATCAACACATACTCCCCTTGATAGGATGGACTCTCTTAGGTGAGAGAAGGACTGACACCCGAATTTTGGCAGAGATATTCAAATGGTGTCTTGGCTAGGGGTTTAGTAAAGATGCCAACAAATTTTTCTATGGAAGGAATATAATTCCGCTGGACAACTCTGTTTGTAACCTGCTCTTTGATAAAATGATACTTTATTGGTATATTCTTCGTATTGGAATGGAGAACAAGATTCTTCAAGACACTAATGGCATTGGTGTTATCACAGTGAAGTGGAATGGGATCAATATAAGTTATCTTCAAATATGCAAGAGTTTGTATCATCCATAAGATTTGAGTGCAACAAGTAGCAACAACAATGTACTATGCCTTTGCAGTTGGCAATGAAATAGATCCCTTCTTCTTACTAAGCCATGCTACTAATGAATCACCTAATAAGAATGCACCTCCACTGGTGCTCTTTATCTCATCCAAACAGTTTTCCCAATCAACATTTGAATATGCAGTTAATTGAAAATTCTGATTTTTAGGATATGAGAGATCATAAGTCATCATACCCTTCAAATATTTGAATATCCTTTTGGCAGCTACTAAATGAATTTGTTTAGGAGCATATTGAAAATGAACTACCATTCCAACAACTTGCATTATATCAGGACGGGATGCTATGATGTACAGAATATTTCCTATCCTTGATTGATATGTTCTTTGATCAACATCAAGTGAAATATCATCTATATTGAGCTTGCAACCAACCACCATAGGTTTACTAACAGGAGAGTAATATTCCATATGAAACTTCTTCAACATCTCTTTCAAATATGTTTCTTGAGAGATAAATAGCCCTGCAAAAGTTTGATTGATTTGTAAACCAAGAAAATATGACAGTTCTCCTATCAAGGACATATAAAACTCAGACTGCATTGAATTAGAAAACCACTAAACTGAAGGGTCATTAGTGCATCCAAAAATAATGTCATCTACATAAACCAAAACAAATAATAAATCGTCACTTTCAGACTTAATGTACAAATTATTGTCGACAGTACCTTTCTTGAACCCTTTGTCCTATAGAAATTTGTTCAGTCTATAATACCAGGCTCGTGATGCCTGTTTCAATCCATATAATGCATTTTTCAACTTACAGACATAGTCAGGATTATCTGTCAGTGAAAATCCTTCAGGCTTCTCCACATATACTTCTTCTTTTAGATCTCCATTAAGAAATGTTGAATTAACATCCATCTAATATACTTTAAAGTTCTTATCAAATGCATAGGCAAGAAATATTATCATGGCTTCCAATCTTTCCACTGGTGCAAAGGTTTCATCAAAATCTTGTTCTTCAACGTGGGCATACCCCCTACAGACCAATCTGGATTTATTCTTCACAATTTTTCCTTGTTCATTCATTTTATTCTTAAACACCCATTTGGAGCCAATTACATTCTTATCTACAAGTCTAGGAATAAGCTCCCAAGTATTGTTCTTCTTAATCTGATCCAATTTCTCATTCATTGATTTTAACCAATTTACATCTTTATTGGATTCATTAAATTTCTTGGGTTCCACCATGGATATAAAGGCTATATGTGATTGCTCAGTGTCTTTGATTATCCTTCTCCTGGTTTGTACACCTTTTTCTTTCTCACCAATTATCTAACTTGCTGGATGATTCTTTTGAGTAATTCTGGAAGAAGGATTTGATGATGTCTGATGATTTGAGTCTGCCTGAGCATTTGTATCTTCATCTGACTCAGAGTATTCTTTTTCTAATTCTTGGACCTGTTCATCTTCAGCTTTAGCTATGTCCTTCATAGAAGACTCAATATTGCTCACCTCTCTTACTTGAACTCCTTCATCAACATTTAAATCAATGCAATCAACCAATTTATACAATAATTTATTAAAGAATCTATATCCTTTACTATTGAAAGCATTTCCTAAGAAGATGCCTTCATCATCCCTATCATCATACTTGCCAAGGTTTTCATTATTATTCTTTATGTAGCACTTTGTCCCAAAGAATTTGAAGTGTTTGATTGAAGCAGGTCTTCCATACCACAGTTCATAAGGTATCTTGTCACTGTGTGGTTTGAGGTGGGCTTTGTTAAGATTATGGATTGTTGTGTGTATTTCTTCTACCCATTACGTTTTACAAATGTTCTTCTCATTTATCATTGACCTGGCCATTTGCTGAATTGTTCTGTTTTGCCTCTCAACTACTCCATTTTGTTGTGGAGTTCCTAGGATTGTATATTCTCTCTTGATCCCATGTATTCCTTGAAATCACTTGACATAAATTCTCCTCCTCTATCTGATCTTACTGCCTTTAACCCATTGCCTGTTTTATTCTCAGTTAAAGACTTAAATATTTTAAATTTTTCAAATGCTTCAACTTTTTCTTTGAGAAAAGAAACCCAAGTGAGTCTAGAGCAATCATCAATGATCAACATGAAGTATTTTTCTTTCCCTGTGCCTTCCTGTCTTGATGGTCCACATAAATCCATATGAACTAATTGGGGTGGTTTCTCTGCTGAAGTAGAGCTCTTGGATTTAAACTGTGTCCTAGTTATCTTTCCTACTTGGCAGGGTTTACACACAGAATCTTGTGGCTTTGATATTCTTGGAAGATCTTTTACTGCCTCAAGATTTTTGAGCTTGATTAAGTGGTCAAAGTTTAGATGTCCAAGTCTCCTATGCCATAACCAACTTTCATCATGTTTTCTTAGATGAAACTCTTCTCTATCTTATTTCAACACATATACATTATTATCTGTCCTTATGCCTTTAGCCACCACTTGTCCTAAGTTTATAGACTTTATCTTACAATCTTTGGAAGTGAACACCACTTCACATCCTCTATCACACATTTGACTTACACTGAGCAAATTATGTTTCAGCCCATCAACAAGAAGAACATCCTGGGTTTTTCCTTTACCATTACTCACACTCACCATCCCTTTGCCCTTGATTTTACCTGGTTCATCATTTCCAGAGGTCACATTTCTTGTTTTTCTTTTACTTATAGACATAAACTTATCATTGTCTCCAGTCATGTGCTTGGAACATCCACTTTCTATATACTAGGGGTCTTTTTGTTTTTGCGTTGAAAGTACTAGACCACATTTTTCACTATCTTTCTTTTTCCATGTGCTGACATTTCTAGCTAAGGGTTTTATCCTTGGATTTGATTTGTAATTATTCAGATGGAAGTTTGCACCTTAGTGGCTGAAGTTATGACAGTTATAACATTCAAGCTCATTGTTCAATAGATCAAAGTGATTGGTGCAACTTTGTCTACTCATTGGCTGTTTATTTATATGTTGGAAACATTGTTTATTTCTTGATCTCCTCAGTTGCATGTCTCTAAATTTAATTTGACAATTTGCAATCTTATGACCAAAATTAGAGCAGTAAAAACAGTAACCATGGAAGAAATTTTGGTACATGAAGGATGGCCTTGTTCTTGGCATTTGTTGCTCCATCTTCTGATATCTTTGTTTTTTTATCATGGATCATCTTGTCTTTATTATCTTTTGGTGGCAGAGTACTCACATGGTCTGATTGTTTACTAACTTGGAACTTGATCATCTTTACTAGCTCTTTGCTTTCAGGCTATTTGCTTCTTGAACCACTTACATAACCTAAACCAGTCTTCAACAAAGGAGATATTTTTTTTCTGAGAATGTCGTTTAGTTTTGTTGAGGCTTTAATGCTTGGAAGATTTTGGAGATACAATGGTTTAAACTTCTCCATCTCTTTTATGGTTTTTACTACCTCTTCTTCCAAGGCTTCACATCTTTCTTTCTTCTATGATAACTGTTGTTTCAGAATGTCCTATATTTTCTTTGCCTCTTCTAATTCCACTTTTAGTAGGGCAAAGCATTCATTAGGTTTTTTACTGTCTTTCTCGAACTTTATCAACAATTGTTTTTTCTTTTTCTTCTTAAATCTGAGTCTAGCAATTTCTTCTAGCACACTTATTAGTTCTCCTTCCAATTCAACCACAAATTCTTCATCATTAACATCACTTCCTATGATTTTATTTTCACAATCCTCTTTGTACATAAGCATAAAGTTATTAACCTTATCTTCACAAGTACAATCACTATCTATGTCTCCTGAAGAGACATTATTTTTTACACATAAACTTTTATTTTTACCAAATC
>JASDQU010202382.1:19186-29193 GCA_032191745.1 Picea mariana | reverse complement strand
TTATTTTAAAGAATATTCATCATTTAGGTCTTCAATCTCTATACTAATGAGAAAGTATACATTATATTTTTTTTTCAAAATAAAATAAAATTGACATTTCTTTTCTAAATCGATTTTTAGGCAAAAACATAAAACCCTTCAAAATGAAAATTTTCATTTTTTCCCTTTTTTACATTAAATATTTGTATCAACCCAAACATATATAAAGAAATCCATGATTGGTTGTATTTGAGTATGGAAGTTATGTAGTAAATTATACATTTTAAAATAGCAATTAATAAATTATCCACTTTAACATTTTAAAAATCATTTAGTTGTAAAAAATCAAAAAAATCATGATGATTGGACATATATAAAGAAAACCATGATGATTGGATGTATTTGTGTAAAGAATTTGTGTACTAAATTATCCACTTCATAATAACAACTAGCATGCCTTCGAAGTGGGGAAAGGGAACACCGAAGAGAATATAAGGTAGATATATTGTAAAAGGAAAGTACAATTTTTATTTATTTTTATAATGTGTTGTGGCTTGTTATGTTTCACTAACGTTTCGAGGTCCAATTATGTTCTACAATGTTTTGAAATCCAAAAGTTTAATGGATATGCCTTTTACTTTTGGTTTCCTAACTTATATTAATTATTTTTTTCACTTTTGTGCTTCTTTTTGCCTCTAGTTATTTGTAAATTAGAGGAAGAAACATTACAAGAGAACAATTATGTTATAAGTAGCCCCATGCATTTTTCAGTAAGCAACTTATAATGACATTAAGCTGATTGATTATCATACAGTTTTGGCTCTCCCTATTAGTTCATTGTCGGTATAATAAAGGTAAAGGTCGAAAATATGACAAGGAGATTAATGAATATGACTAAGAAGGGTAAAATGTGTTGTTTATTCTGTTAGGTTAATGAGAACAAATATTGTGGATTGTTTTGTGCATTCTAAAGTGAAGCAACATCTTGTTAGTTGCGAGGAGGAATGCAATAGAGGAAGATTCCATTATTGCAATGATACCATTACACCTAGAAAAATATGCAACAATAAATATGGTGTACCAAGTGATTATTATTCCACTCACAAGAAAATAATATGATAATAAAAAAAAAACTTTCATAGTCATTATCTCCAAATTTGCATAATTGCTTCCATGCTGCTAACAAACAACAAATGCAACAATATTTGAAAATAGTAGATAAGGATAAGGAAATATGTATATGAAACGATAAAGACAACAATGTGGAAGACACAACTCACAAATCCAATGAGAAGGTAGATAAGACATATGTGATTTCCTTATTGGATAACACTTGGTGGTATTTAATTACCTCAATTACTATGATTCTTATTAACAATATTAGTATGAAAACTCCCCTTGAATTATTAGACTTTTGCATTCATCCATTTAGGGAGTATGCTAGTTTATTGTATCCTAAATTTTTATTTAACGTATCTCTTTTTCCAATCAACATAAGAATGAATAGTTTTACTTGTATGGAAAAAAATTAAAATAAAAACACATTTCAAACAATATAACAATACTATTTTATTATGGTGTCATATAGTTTATATATTAGTTTTGTAATTAATAAATCATTTTTCTACATCATTGTTATTTCTAATTTATTTACTAATTTTAGACATTATTCTCTCCATCTTACACAAAACATATCCTAACATCAAATTTAGTGAAAAATGAACCCTTCTTAAATTGACATGAAATTCAAAAAAACACTACAAACATCATATTTCATTATGTTAAAAAGACACTACAAACATCATATTTCACTACATTAGCTAAAAGGTTAATGCATTTACTTCCTACCAAATAAATGAATATATAAATAGTATATGAATTTCTTTGCTCCAAAACATTTATATAAATAGGGATAAAGTGTTAACTTTTCATTTTTATAAAACATGTAAATATAAAACATCAACCTACATAAAAAAAAAAACAAAAACTCAAGTAAAACCATATAAAATATAAATAAAACATGTAAAAACAAAGAACAATATAAACCCTTAAAAACATGTAAATATAAATAAACACTACCTTAAATAAAACATATAAATATAAAACATTAACCCACATAAAAACATACGAACTCAAGTAAAAACATATAAAATATAAATAAAACATGTAAAAACAATTAACAACATAAACAAGTAAAAACATGTAAATATAAATAACACTAACCTACATCATAACTCAAATAAAAACATGTAAATGTAAATATAAATAAACACGACTTTTAATAAAATTTTATCTGTAAATACAAATATAAATATAAATTAAAATTTAGAAATTAAAAAATAACATATATATTAATTTATTTAAATTTAAAACTTTTAAAAAATATTAAAAAGAAATATTACATCACTTATTAAATACATAATTTTTATTTAAATTTTAAATTTGTTAAATATTTAACAAATGAAAATATATTCAATTTATTAGATAAACCCACTTTATATTTTAAAATTTCCAAATGAAAACGCTTATATTCAAACTACTTTTATGATATGGGAAAAAAATATTTTATGAATAATTCTTTGCCTAATTTAGATTGACTTCAAATCTCTTTAAATTTGGGAAAAACACATCCACAAACCCTCCAAATCCAAAGGGAAATAAAATGTGTGAATCAATAACGTGTTATTTGAATGTTTCATCATTTTCCGTAAAATATCCCAAAACAAGGTAAAAAATATTGACCTAAATAATTTAGCAGGAAGCATATTAAGAAAAGGTTGATTAAATAATGTAGCAAGAAGCATATTAAGAAAGGTTGAATAAATAATGTAATTTGCTGCACATTTAGCAAACCACTTAGTGTGTTACATGTATTTACATTGTTCTTTATGTTCTTATTCCTCAAACAACTTCAGGCTTCATGACCACATCTATAGTTTTTTTGTAGATTTCTTCAAATTGTCTTATCGTGAGGGCCTTGTTTAAAGCTACACCATAAGGGGACCATTTTGGAGACTTCTTCAAATATACCCAGTACTTCTAGAAGATTCTAGACTTCCTCTAAAGTTGACATCAATGTCGATCAAATTTCCAACAATGGGAACCATCCATAGGTTATTGGAAACACATTTGAGTATCAAGGACTCTAGGTTATAACTTAGTGACATTAGAAGGTTTGGTACACCATGTCATTCACTGGAGGCCTTGAACATGGTTACAGAAGGAACATAATGTGCCAAGGTCCTATTTGAATCTTCTGAAGATCAAGCTTCATCTAATATTTATCAAACAACCACAAAAGACCTCTATAAGGGATCTTTGTCCTCCTTGGAGGATATTTGGCACCATTAGTATTTTTTCAAAATACAAATATATCCTAGGGACCTATATGATGGCTAGGGGAGGAAAATATGGACCTTAGGTCCAAAATGAAGCTTCTTGAGCTCAAGGGCCATGCACTAGGACTGAAACAACCACACAAATCCTTTCTAAGGAAATGATGGCCTCTAGGTGGGATATGGATGCCAATATGAGTTTTTTCACAACACATATGGGATTCACATCGTTAGGATTTTTTTCACAACACCTATAGGAGCGAGGGCCTTTACCATGGCTCGCGAAGGAAAATAAGGGCCTCGAGCCCTAAAAGAAGCTTTCTCGTGATTAATGGCCATGAAAAAGGCCTTAGACTATGAATATGGGCACCATTAATATGTTTTGGATAATAATAATGGGTCTTAGTACCCCTACCATGATTGAGGGAGGAAAACAAGGGCCTTATTCCCTCAAAAAATCTTTTCAAGATCAATGGACATGAATAAGGCCTTGAACCACCACACATATCCTCTCTAAGGGATCTCTAGTCTCTAGGTTGGATATAGGAACCATTCACATGTTTTTGAGAACTATATTTGTGTCTTGAGGCTTCCAGGTTGGACCACAATTCCATAAAAAGGTTGTATGCACTCTGTAATGCACTTGGGGCCTTAAACAAGGTTAAGGAAGGAACATAAGGTGCCAAGGTCCTATTTGAATCTTCTCAAGATTAAGTTTCATGTAGTAATCCTTGAACAACTAGAAAATACCTTTGTAAGGGATCTTTGGAACCATTAGTATGTTTTGCACAATAAAAATTGGTTTTGAGGCCTATACCATGGCTAAGGGAGAAACATAAGCTAGGTCCAAAACAAATTTCTCAAGTTCAAGGACCATGAATTAGGACTCAAACAAGCACATAATTCTTTTATAACTGGTCTTTGGCCTCTAAGTGGGGTATGGGTACAATTAGAAGCTTTTTCGCAACAAATACAAGAATCAGGGCATGTACCATGGCTAGGGGAGGAAAACAAGGGCATCAATCCCTAAACACAGCTTTCTTATTGGACATGAATAGGGCCACTAATTGAGAATATGGGAAGTATTAGCGCGTTTTGCAGAATACGAATGGGTATAAGGACCCCTACCATGGTTGGGGGAGGAAAAAAAGGGCCTTGTGCCCTACACAAATCTTCTCAAGCTCAATGGCCATGAACAAGGCCTCAAACCACCACATAGTTCCTCTTTAACGAAGCTCTAGCTTTTAGGTGGGATATGGGTATCATTCAAAGGTTTTGAGCATAACATTTGGGTCTCAAGGTCTCTAGGCTGGACCTCGGTGCCATTAGGAGGTTTTGCACACAACATAATGCAGCTGTGGCCTTGAAAATGGTCAGGGAAGGAAAATAACATGTTAAGGCCCTATTTGAATCTTCTTAGGATTAATCTTCATGATGTGGTCTTTGAATAATCACACAAGAACTTTGTACAAGATATTTGGCCTATGTGGGGGATCTTTGGTGCCATTAGTATGTTTTGCAAAAAAACAATGAGCCTTGGGGCCTATACCATAGCCAGGGGAGTAAACCAAGTACTTTAGGCCCAAAATGAAAATTCTTTCAAGATTAAGGGCCCATAAATAGGATTCAAACAACCATATAGATCCCTTCTAAAGGATCTTTTTCCTCCAAGTGGGAAATGGGCACAATAATGAGTTTTTTCACAACACATGTGGGACTCAGTGCCTGTATCATGGATGGGGGAGGAACATAAGGGGTGAAAGTCCTACATGAAGCTTTCTTGCAGTTAATGGCCATCAACAAGGCCCACAATTATGAATATGATCACTATTAATATGTTTTGCACAATAAGAATGGCTCTTGGGACCCCTACCATGGCCTAGGTAGGAAAATAAGGATCTTAGGCCCTAAAAAAACATTGTAGGGTTCAATAGCCATGAACAAAGCTCTCATATGAACTAAGCATAAAAGGTAAATTCGATAATATCATGGGAATTAGGCAAATGGTTGAGAATAATATGAGATTGTAATTTTTTATTCAGAATGGTGTGTGTGCATTCTAGGAATGTGTGCACATTGCTAAAATTGAAAGTTTTCTCAGGTTAATAATTCCAAATTACATGTTTGTTCACTTGGTTCTTCGAATTTAAGTTTGGCATGATGATTCTGGTGGTTTAGACTACAAAAACAACAAAACCTCCATTTTTCCAAATGCCTCTCAATATGTACATTTTTCATAATATTTTTAAATAGGCTACACAAATTCATAATAGTTTAAACTATATATATATATATATATATATATATATATATATATATATATATATATATATATATATATATTTCACTATGTAGATTCTAAATATATGATTTTTAAAATAATATCATTATTTTTTATTTTTTATCTTGACATAATGTTATAAAAAAATAATTAATTAAGTTAAGATTGTCGAAACTTCTACAACAACAAATCATTCTTTATAATTGTACAAATTATTTGAAGGAATAGTTATCATTTATGTACTCAATATCTATACTAATACTAATATCTATACAAGTATGCATTATATTTTGCAAAAACAAAAATTGAGATTTCATTTCTTTTCTAATACCTCTTTTAGGCAAAAACATAAACAAAAATTGAGATTTCATTTCTTTTCTAATACCTCTTTTTAGGCAAAAACATAAAACCCTTCAAAATGAAAATTTTTCATTTTTACCCTTTTTGCGTTAAATATTTGTATCAACCCAAACAGATATAAAGAAAACCATGATGATTGGATGTATTTGAGTAAGAAAGTTATGTAGTAAATTATACACTTTAGAATAACAATTAATAAATTATCCACTTCAACTTTTTAAAAATCATTTAGTCTTAAAAAGATTAAAAAAATAATGATGATTGGACATATATAAACCATGATGATTGGATGTATTTGTGTAAGGAAGTTTTGTAATAAATTATTCACTTTAGAATAACAACTAGCATACTTTTGAAGTGGGGAAGAGAACATTTAAGAAAATATAATGTAGATATGTTGTAAAAGGAAAGTATAATGTTTTTTTCATTATAGTGTGTTGTGGCTTGTTATGTTTCACTAATGTTTCGAAGTCTAATTATGTGAATGTTTAATGGATATACATTTTAATTTTGGTTTTTTAACTTATATTAATGATATTTTATTTTTTTCTTTTGTGCTTCTTTTTGCCTCTAGTTATTTGTAAATTAGAGGAAGAAACACTACAAGAGAACCATTATGTTATAAGTAGCCCCATGCATTTTCCAGTAAACAACTTGTAATGACATTAAATTGATTGATTATCATATAGTTTTAGCTCTCCCTGTTAGTTCACTATCGATATACTAAATGTAAAGGTCGGGAATATGACAAGGAGATTCATGAATATGAGTGAGAAGGGAAAACGGTGTCGTTTATTCTGTTAGGTTAATGAGAACAAATATTGTGGATTGTTTCGTGCATTCTAAAGAGAAGCAACATCTTGTTAGTTGCGAGGAGGAATGGAATAGAGGAAGATTTCATTATTGCAATGATACCATTACACTTCGACAAATATGCAACAAGAAATATGGTGTACCATGTGACCGTTATTCCACTCACAAGAAAATAATATGATAATCTAAAAAAAAACTTTCATAGCCATTATCTCCAAATTTGCATAATTGCTTCCATGCTAAACTGCTAACAAACAACAAACACAACAATCTTTGAAAATAATAGATAAGGATAAGGAAATGTGCAGATGAAACCATAAGGACGACAATGTGGGAGACAAGCACACAAATCCAATGAGAAGGCAGGCAAGGCATATATGATTTCCTTATTAGATAACACTTGGTGACATTTAATTACCTCAATTGCTATGATTGTTATTAACAAGATTAATATGAAAACTTCCCTTGAATTATTAGACATTCACATTCACCCATTTAAGGAGTATGCTAATTTATTATATCCTAATTTTTTATTTAAAAATGAAAGGTATACTTTTAAATTTATTTAGTGTCATTTCCCTTTTTGCAATCAACTTAAGATTGAATAGTTTTACTTGTATGGAAAAAAGATTAAAATAAAAATACATTTCAAAAAATATAACTATACTTTTTTATCATGGCGTCATAGAGTTTATATATTAGTTTTGTAAATAACAAATCATTTTTCTACATCATTGTTACTTCTAAATCATTTTTCTACATCATTGTTACTTCTAATTTATTTTAGTTGTTATTCTCTCCATCCTACACAAAAACCTATCCTAACATCTAATTTAGTAAAAAATGAACCCTTCTTAAATTGACATGAAATTTAAAAAAACAATACAAACATCATATTTCACTATGTTAAAAAAACACTACAAACATCATATTTCACTACATTAACAAAAAGTTAATACATGTACCTTTTACCAAATAAATAAATATATAAATAGTATAAAAATTTCCTTACTCCAAAAAATTATATCATTAAATATAAAATGTTAACTTTCCATTCTTATAAAACATATAGATATAAAACACCAACCTATATAAAAGCTCAAGTAAAAACATGTAAAATATAAATAAAACATGTAAAAACAAATAACAACATAAACCCATAAAAACATGTAAATATAAATAAACACTACCTTAAATAAAACATGTAAATATAAAACATTAACCTACATAAAAACTCAAATAAAAACATATAAATATAAATAACACTAACCTATCTAAAAACTCAAATAAAAACATATAAAATATAAATAAAACATGTAAAAACAAATAACTACTTTTAAAAACATGTAAATATAAATAAACATGACCTTCAATAAAAATCTAAATGTACATTTTAAAAACATGTAAATATAAATAATTATATAAATATAAATAAACATTACTTTCAATAAAAATTTAACTATACATATTAATATAAAATATAAATAAAAATTTAAAAAATAAAAAATAAAATATATATAAATTTATTTTAAAACTTTTTGCATTTTGCTTTGGCTATGTACTTCTTTCACCTCGACCTTTTCTTCTAAACTATTGGCGCTCACAAAAAGCAGATGCTCAGTACTTCATATAACCTTATCCAGATGCACCAAACAGTTTTGATATATGCGTTTGTCGATATAATTGCTGATGTACAACCATTTAAAAATCACATCAGACATAAAATTAAAATATCTGCACTTAACTTTAGCCACAAGTATACGCCATTTTTATATTTATCGAGGTACCGAAGGCGATATAGATTTCAGAAATACCATGGCAGCTGTTGGGGTGTTGGTTGAAAGATTTATTTTTTTATTTTTTATTTTTTTGGGTAATTTGGTTATGTAAATTTGGTTGTTTAAATTGCATTTTTGAATGTATAAATGAATTCAGCGTGTTGAAAAATCTCTGGAGCATTTCAATGATACAAACTTAGCAACTCAAATTTGCAGATCCAACCATTCTTCACCGAATTTAAGATAAAATCAAACCAAAAAAATCATCTCAACAGAACCAAAAAGATAGAATGTTTAGAATAAGCTGTAATTGTAATTATATATAGAACTATCATGAACTACAATAGTTTTGAGAGGAGTGGGTTAACTCGGGAGCAATCTTCCCTCTGGACTTATCTTTCCTGTAGGTTCTCCTGCATCCCATTTTTAAATTTCGGGCCAATTCATAACTCTAATTGATTTTCTGAGCATCTGGGTTGGTTTAAAATGAGGTAAAACCTCTGATGTACTGTTCTAAAATACATGAAACTTTGATCCATGCTAAGTCTATCCTTAAAAATTTGAGCGGATTCAGACCCATATTTTTACTAAAAAAAGAATATGTTTGTTCCAGAATTAGTATACTTCGTTTTGAGATGAGAATAAGAAAGTAACACTGTGAAGATCATGTCAGTTAATAGTCTTGAGGATTAGGCCCATATTTTTACCTAAAAAGCGGATCTGTTTACTCCCTAATTACCATACTGCGTTTTGAGATGAGGATAAGTAAGTAACACTGTGAAGATCATGTCAGTTCATTGTCCTTGAGGATTCGCATTAATGAGGATGTGTCGGAAACATTCGGGTACACTGAAGAAACCCAAATTTCCGGAAAACCAAACCATAAAAAACCAAATTAATCGCCTTATTTTGGTAAAAAGATCAAATCTGAAAATATACCAAATTTCAGTAAAACCAAATCTGAGAATCTACTCCGATGAGATTGGACATGTTCTGAGCTCTTTGTTACACAACAGGCGTCAGCGTAGACGCGCACATCGCCCACAGGAGTAGATATTATTTGATCCAGACGTCACATAAGCGGTCCGGTCCTCATAATTCCTAATCCCCACACGCATTATCAAACGTCCTTGCACCGCCCAGATCAAATCTATCACAGTGACTGAAAATCTAACCAGAGGGCCCTCCCCTCCATTACTCTCTATGTATACCCGCGACTTCCTCGTTACCCTTATCAGTTCCGCGCTTCGACTATCCCCATTGAAGCTCCAATACTATAAGGACTATGAAGGGAGGGCAGTGGATCAATTTGTACTGGGTTACAATATGTCTGACGGCGTTTGTGTTGTATTTTGAATTTGTCGACGGGGCTGCGGGTGCAGCTGCGGCGCTTCATTCGTCTTCTCGCTGCAGCCCTGTGTTGCTGCTCAACTGTATTGGATGTCGCAAGAACCACCCTTC
>JASDQU010202382.1:0-10019 GCA_032191745.1 Picea mariana | reverse complement strand
ATCTTAACGGCCATTGATCCATGGATTAACACCCAATTGGTCCATGATCTCTATTTAAATAGCATGGAGGGTCATTTGTTGATGATTGATTGCGAGAAACTCTCTTGTAAAATCTCTCTGTAATCTTTTTCTTTTGCAATAATAAACTATTCCAAGTGGTCGCATTGGCTGGGGTCGTGGATGTTTCCTCGTAGGGGTTTTACCACGTGAAAACATTGGTGTGTTGATCTTTGATCTGGTTATTTAAGTGGTTACTGAAGGTTTTCGTCCTTTGTTGGAATAATTGTGCTTTCGAACATAACCCTTAAGGAAGGTCACAAGACCATCCACTAAAATATAAATTCCATGCATAGCCAACCATTCATAAACATCACACTAAATCATAACCCCAAATGAATGTTGCAAGGTGACATAACCGTAAATGAATGTCGCATTGTGATGTAACTATTTAGAAATTACGCAATTCAACATAATACAATGAGGATGTATGTCACAATGTGATGCAACAATTCAAGAATGTAGCAATTTGACATAAGTTAGCATTGAAAATTTTACATCATATTGCAATGTTCATTTAGGCTTATGTCATTTTGTAAGCCTAAATGAATGTTGTGTGATGCAAACGTGAATGAACGTTCGACTATGATGTAACATTTTCAAGGGTAACCTATGTCAAATGCCTACATTCCTGAATGGTTGTGTCACATTATGAAATACAATTTCATTGTGTTATGTCAAATTGCATCATTTCTAAATAGTTACGTCACTATGTGACATTAATTTAGGGTTATGTCACCTTGCAACATTCCTTTGGGGTTATGAATTAGTGCATTGTTTATGAATGGTTGAGTATGCATGAATTTTAATATGGCACCTATATTCCAATAGGGGGGATGTAATTCACAAACATCACATTGGAACATAACCCTAAAGGAATGTCACAACCCTAAATGAACGTCACTATGTAACATAACCATTTAGGAACAATGCAATTTGAGATAAGACAATGAAGGTATATGTTGAAATGTGACACAACCATTGAGGAATGTAGAAATTGAACATTATTCAATCAACATGAAGATTGTGATATCACATTATCATAGTAAACCATGGTTAAACATGATCAACATGGTCAACCATATCTTTAAAATCATCGCAAAGTGACCTCACCCTTGATGAATGTCACATTGCAAAATAACCATGTAGGAACGTCACTCATGGTGCAACATAACACTTCTTTTATGTTTCCATATGACATAACAATAGAGGAATGTCACAATCAAACATAACCTTAAGTAAGGTCCAAAAGAGCATGAACTAAAATATAACGGTGTAAGAAATATGGTCTATGCTAACTCAGTGCAATGTTTATGAATGGTTGACTATGCATGACATAACCTCAAATGAATGTTCCAAGTTGACATAACCCTAAACTATTTAGAAATGATGCAATTTGAATGAATGTTGCATTGTGACAAAACTATTTAGAAATGATGCAATTTGACATAATATAATGAATATGTATGTCGCAATGTGATGCAACAATTTAAGAATTTAGGAATTTGACATAACTTATCATTGAAAATGTTACATCACATTTCAATGTTCATTTAGGGTTATTTCATTCTTAAGTCTAAATGAATATTGTGTGACATAACCTTAAATGAATGTTGTACTATTCCATAACATTTTAAAGGGTAACTTGTGTCAAATATATACATTCCTCAATGGTTGTGTCACATTGCAAGATACAACTTCTTTGTATTATGTTGAATTGCATCATTTCTAAATAGTTAGGTCACTATGCGATGTTCATTTAGGGTTATGTCATCTTTCAACATTCCTTTAGGGTTATCATTTAGTGTGATGTTTATGAATGGTTGACTATGCATGAGGCTTAATCTAACACCTATATTCCAATAGGCAAGATGTAATTCAGAAGCATCACACTTGAACATAAGCCTAAAGGAATGTTGCAACCCTAAATGGACGTCGCAATGTGATGTAACCATTTAGGAACAATGAAATTTGACATAAGACAATGAAGGTATATGTTAAAACACAACACAACCATAAAGGAACGTAGTGATTCAACATTTTTCAATTAACATGAACAACGTAATCTGACATTATCACAGTAAAACATGCTTATATGAAATCAACATGGTCAACCATATCTTCAAAAGCATT
Organism: Picea mariana; assembly: GCA_032191745.1. Taxonomy (NCBI): domain Eukaryota; kingdom Viridiplantae; phylum Streptophyta; class Pinopsida; order Pinales; family Pinaceae; genus Picea; species Picea mariana. The sequence continues at coordinate 7,829 of JASDQU010202382.1, read as the reverse complement.
GCAAAGAAATCTAACTGTTGATGAATGTCACAGTGTGACATAACCATGTAAGAATGCCACTTGCAGTGCAACACAACACTTATTTAATGTTTCAATATGACATAACAATAGAGGAATGTTACAATCAAACATAACCCTTAAGGAAGGTTCAAAAGAGAATCCACTAAAAGGTAAAGGTGTAAGTGATATGGTCTACACTAAATCAATGCGATGTTTATGAATTCTTGACTATGGATGAGCTTTGATTTGGCACCCATATTCCAATAGGGGGATGCAAAAGGAAGGGGGGATGATGCAATTAAAAATAATACAATGAATATGTATGTTGCAATGCGATAGAACCATTCAATAATGTAGCAATTTAAGATAACTTAGCCTTGAAAATATTACATCAATTGCAATGTTCATTTAGGGTTATGTCATTTTGTAATCCTAAATGAACATCACAATGTCATCTAACCATTTAGGAATGATGCAATACAACATAAGACAATGAACATGTACATGTACATCAAAATTCAACAAAACCGTTGATAATATTAATGTAAAAATTTGACATTTGTAATATCCCCAGCTAGGCTAGGCTAGGATATTGAGATCTTCTATGCAATTATATTGTTCGTAGCTATCATTTTTGTACAAATACTTTTCATTCATTATACTAAATAAATTTAGTCAAACATATCACAGGCCATCTAGATACACATGGAATAGAAGAGAATCATGGAGTATTTTATTATGAATGCAGATCTGAATACAACAATATGATGGCTACTATTGAAGCTAGAATACATCAATGAAAAACACACAATACAAGCCAAAAACCTAGAATGATGCCATGGCCTCCTCCATAGATGAGATCAAACCCTCTAAGTAAATCACTACAACCAAAACTAAAGTCAAATCACTAGATGAAGCTCCAATTAATATCTTGGATGGATCCTCCTCCTTGTCTAGCTAGGGTGGATATTGCACCAACGAAAATAAACTACAATGGAAGGGTTTTTCCAAAACCCTAACTAAAACCTTGACTCCAATAGCACTCCAAAGAAATCAATACAAAACATAGTCCAAACTGGAGCACTACCCCTCCTTTTATTTTTTATCCATGCCCTTATAGAACTTTCCCATTTTGACTAAATCAAACATGACCCTTATTCCCCTTTTACCTTTTTACTTAAAGATTAAAAGTCACTTTCAATAATGCTTAAGTAACTTATTAATCTAAAAGTCACTTTATGTCCTTTTTACTTAATTTCACTTTAAAAACATAACATATTCTAACTAAGTGACATTAAATAACCCTTGAATTCCTTTTTCTTCACTAACAAGAATCAGAAGTAATTTCTGATTGCTGCACAGGGGAAGCCAAAAATGAGGATCCACATGAGAAATCCTCCCTTCCAAAATATTTCTTGTCCTTAAGCAATGCCATCACACCTATAGGAACAAAAAACTGAACCAAATTGAAACTAATTATGATCCGTGGGTCCCAATCCAATCTGAAAGATGTGGAGAACCTATTGTTCACAATATTGTCCTACAATGTACTAACACGAGGGGCCTTCTCAAGTCCACCAATCAGTAGAGAAATCAAATAATGTGAAGAATTATTCCAAACTTCATAAATTATTCCACCTAGGAAACCAATTCACTGCTCGATATGAACAATCTTATGAAAGTAACAACTACCAGACTGTCAACCCATAAAATCCCAGGGTTCCATGCTATCACCAAAAATGAAACATCATACTATGCCACTCTGATCATAAGTATATGATCCTCCTGTCTAGACTACATCCTATGCTCTTGCAACCACAAACTGTAATTCCTCAAAGGCTCATCCCCACTATCAAGGATCATATCCTTCTAGTGTATCTCAATGGAGTCAACCAAACCAACTATAAAATTAGACATCCATGAGAATTCTATGTGGTCAAAAAATGATAGGGAATAAATGACACCTAATATCCAAGTGTCAAAGGATAAATCCCTAATACTCCAACACCCCTATCTCATTTCAATCACATTAGCCACAAGGTCCCTCCATGTGAACCTCTCTCAGACCTGCCTATAAGTGGTAATGTGGACAGGGTCCCAAACTAACTTGTATGATGTGAAACACCCTCTACTCATAGCACTAATATGTAAGGTGCTAACATAAGAATACATAAGAATACCTCTAATAATCCAAGAAATTATAAGTTGCGCAAACTCGATAAACTCCTCAAAATACCACTCCTCCAAGCAACCAATCCTAAGCATCCCAAGATTAAACTTTAGAAAGTGAAAACTGGCCATCTCATCTGTATCGACTGTTGAGTTGTCAAACACTGTAGTCCTAGTGTCCCAAGATAATCCCTGAGAGAAACCATTATACCGATGTTGTAACCCTCTGAACATTATCATCTGACCACCATGTTTAGACTGTTCTCTCCTCTCTTAGACCCCCATGATGAAATCCCTGAAAGGACTGAACTCACTATCTTGAATCATGTCTTGCCGAAGCATCACAGTGAAGTAAAAGTTTTTCATCCTATGGATATACTTGATCCTAGGTATCATGAAGGAAAATCTGCCTTACCATATAGAACAAATATCAATAAATCCTCTCACAACATTCACACAATGACGTGGACCGATCACTTTCATGACCCTATCAAACATCCTCATCATCTGAAGCAGTTTATCACTCCTATGAGTGCCAGGATCCTAGCACCAAATTGGAAGGTCACCACTCCCAATGACTGTTGTTGAACCCTCAGTGAACCTATCCAATAGAGCTTAGATCTCCTCCAGTGCACCTTGCACACTGATCAACAAAATCATATGAAAGAACTCAGTCATGGACAAAATCTCACCTGTCTCATCCAACTGACTCAGGTGAAGCTACCAAGTCTTGTTGTATATAGTGAAGGAATCAAATAACAACAATAGATGCTTCTATCACTACCCGCGGGACAAGAAAATGACTAGTTGATTGGTCAACCCCAAGGGTATGACCAAGAAATCATAAAGAAGTATGGAAGTAGACCGGTGACTATCCTACTCCCCGGCCCTCGTTTGATGATATCCCAGATGAAGATCGATCATTAAGGGATATGATTCTCCCTGAAGTTCACCCATCCACTCATCGATCCTAAGAAAATTCAAATCAATGGTATGCTCGAGAACTCTGTCGAGAGGTCTCCCTAGAAGAAACACCCCACAACTCCACTGTACATTACTGTGTGTTGATGAATATCCTTGCATATTTCTTCCTATAACTGAATCGTCCTGTACCATCTTATATTCTGTAGGAAATACTATATCCATCACTCTACTAATGTTACTTAAGCATGTATCCCATAACATGTCCATGTCTTTCATATACCTATCCACCCAATCCATGGATTCATATACTTCCTTATGGCCTAGTCTACAAGGAATGTGCTCAACTATCTCCTCCGTAGCTAATACTTGATCCTTTAGTGGGATCTCCAAAATAAACGACTCATGATAACCATAATGCAAAATAGGATCATAGTCATACCTCTCCTCAAGCACCTACAACTTTGAATGCTCCTCACATGGGATCGTCACAAGAGGCTCCTCCCTCAAATCATGAGTGCCACTCATGCCCTCATGTGTTATGGCTTCTGTCATCACCTTGTAATTTCCTAGGCTGAGGAGGAGATCGACAGGGGTACCACAAAACCAATTTGAGTCAAGGATCTATCCCTCCAAGACTTAGAGAGGGATCTCTCTATATAATTTGGCTTTGTTTAGAATGGGATATCATGTTACTTATGAAGTATAAGGTTTGTTTTAAGTTGTTTTGGTTGGAGGAGGATAAAAAGGGGCCATTGGGTAATGGAGTCACAACTATCATCAAATAAGACAGATTTGACAGACCATCAATGTAGGGAAAGTTAGGCAAATCAATGGATCTTCATAGGGTTGAGGTATAACAGAGGGGAAAAAAATTTAGAGGTCAAATTAAATACAGAGCAATAAATAATTCTGAATTCAAGTTTCAGTGGAAGACATAGAAAATATTCCAAGCCAAGTGATAGAGTGTATATCTCAACAAGTTCTACCCTATTACTTCTTAGATTATTTAAGATTGCGGAATACAAAATGGTGTTACAGTGGGAAACAAAATTACAGAGAAAAAACTTCACCAGTGGATTTGACACAATAATCCAGTCATGTGGCACTATGTTGCTGTAATTTATTCGATAACATCCATGTGTATGATTTACATCCAAATGTACAGTCAGGTCCAAGAGGGCATAACATGATTTCACATCCATCAGGGTCCAACCCTCAATACTTCGGATTCAAAAGTATTTATGAAGTATTTATGCATTATTTACATTGGATCCTGTCATAAATGATTAGGATTAAATTTAACTAAATCTAAACTGATTATATCTAAATCCAAATATACAAAAAATATGTGATTCTTGTTCAGATTTCTAGAATCTGATTTAAATGGAGCTTGTTGCGAATTTATCTTCAATACACGTTGCGTTGTTGATCTCTTGGTGATGACTGTAGCCACCTGTGAAAACATCAGACAATTTAATCTGAGAACGGTTAATGGCTAATCAATCCTCAACGGTGAGGTGCTGCTGATGCAAAAACTACAGGCAGACGCGAATGAAGGCATTGATGATTTCGCGATCTGATTGGCACATCCTTCGCATGATGCAGTGGGAGATCAATATCCAAGTGAGATAGCATGGTTGGTTGTGAATGTCAGTTGTGGGGCAACGGTTAACTGAGAGATATGTTGAAGTGGAGGCGTCGAGGATTTGACACCTGGGAGAGAAAGTGGTAAAATGGGGATATGAAAATGAGTGTGTCGGCGACCAAGTGATGTGGCGAGGGAAAAGTGGTAAGGAGGTGAAGCATGAATGGAGGAGAGAGGTGTTTGATGCGATGTGAGTGATGAGCTAGATGGGTAATGATTATGAAAGTGACGTTGACTGGCTAACAGGTGGATGGGAGGTGACGGGTGATGTCAGAGTGCGGAGGTGAGCGAGAGTATTAGTGGAGGATAGATGTCAGTAGGAGCGGGCGACGGTATTGATGTGTGGTAAGTGGTCTACTCAGAGGGGGGAGGTAGGTGGTAACTAGTATAGGATGAAGGGGGTTTGAGTTAACAAAATTGTGCCACATTAGGAGGGGCCCGCATGGGAAATACCTCTTACTCGGACCCCCCCCCACCGTTAAAGGCATAATGGTCCGGGGGGGGGTTCCGATATTCACTGTCAGTCGTCGATCTGAGCATGTGCTGATGGACCACTCAGATGAGCGCACCTTTTATCATAAGCACCAAAAACTGTCATGTCACCTTCAAAATTAGGATAAGAGCATTTTATGGGTTTTCACAACTACCTCTCTTCATTTTGTCACCAATGGGTAAGAAAAACATCATTTTTCCTCATTCAAAGGTCATTTTGATCAAGTAAACCCTGTCATTTTCCCTTTCTTCTTGAAAATCATGGTCAAGATGTCACATGATTTACAACACGCATTGTCTGAAGGTGAAATCTCAATCATTGTATGATTTCTATAAAATATAGGGTCATAACAATGGCTCCACTTGGGGTTGGTACTCTCCTTGTGAGGTGCCAAGAACACCATAGCCCAAATTGTTTTGCTTCTTTTAATGATTTGAAAACCTGTAATCCAATCTCTATTCAATATCTTTGTAGTGGAAACACAAACAAAAATATGATCTGTGTGCTGGATCTGCGCTATATTCTAAAAAAATTAACTGTATTTTGAATTTAGAAATTCAAATCAAACTGAAAAGCAATGTAGGGTGCTTGTTCAACAAGCTTATTTGTACACCTACATAATCTAATCTACTGAGATTATGTTTCCATTAAGTAATGGAAAAATGCCAGTGAAGCCAATCCAACATTTTCTCTGATAATTTTACTCCTTTACTATTTTTCATTAGTACCAAGACTGAAAATGTTAATGGTACTTGAAAATGCTTGTGAACCTCATTTTCTTCATATTGAGCTTGGTGAACCTGCAAAACAATAGTAATGTTGGAGATATATTGTTGCTCTGTTATGAAATTTTTTTCCATATAAATAATTATAGGATCAAGGTAGGCTTGTCCTATCCTTTGGTACTTCGAATTAACCAACTCGACTTCATGATTTGATTTTGTACATATGCTCTATTTGTCCTCCAACACTTCTTGACATGACTGCAAATGTTGAAATAATGTAACTGCAAAGAGTATTCTTATTCTTATTGTTATTTTATTCATAGGATTAATCCCCATTATGGATTAATCATGTCAGTAATTGTATTAGGAACAAATCCCCTTGTGTGGATTGGTCAACAGACAATTGTAATAGGAAGAATAAGAAGTCAGCCCCAACAGTTATTATTGAGACCCAGAAATAAATTAAAGGTGGATTTACCCACCCAGAGTGAGAGGTCGGCCCTGCTAGTGAAGACCCTTCACACGTGCCAGTCTTGTATATATAGAGAGGCTAGCACCTCACTTTAACACACAACTCACTTGCTCAGTTTGAGAGACAAGTTCTGATCTGTTACTGGTAAAAGAGAGAGGGAGAAGAGTGGCACATATTTTGGAGATGAATTTCTGTATTGGTTTGAGTTATCTCTTGACATTATATTGGCAATTTATGATAAGGAAGTTTTTGCTGGGTTTTCTTCCCCTTAGAGGGTTTCCTAGGATAAATGTTGTGTCTCTTGTGAATGTGTATTTCTTAGTGATCTTGTTCTTATGTTGCTCTTATTTATTGAAATGAAAAGAACTATAATAATAGCATAATCATTAACATGGTATCAGAGCCAACCTGAAGGAAGCATATTTCACAAGAGGAAAAACGTCACTGTTACCTTACCCAGAAATTAGGGTTTTGCAAAAGTGAATCTTTTCATCCCTAAAACCACCTAGAAAGCTGTGCCCTCCCCCAAGGATCATTTTGGCACTTAGAGCGCACCTTTTCAGTGGCTAGATCTCCCGAAAAGTGAAACCCTAGTTTCACAAAGTACCAAAAAACCAAAAAACCAGAGTACCAGAAGTACCAGAAAACCAGAAGAACCAATCCAAAAATCCACAGATCAAGTTTGAGGGGGTAAAATTTGGATTTTCAAAATTCCGACTGCACCAGCTAACTCACCTCAGCTCATCGCATCTATCCCGTAGATCATAATTTCAAAATTCAAAGTTTGAGATATTAGGGTTTCGTCATAAAACCCTAAGTTGCAGTCTCAGAACCAATTGCAGTTGTAGTACCAGTTGCAGTTGCAGCCATAGAACTAGTTGCAATCACCCTTGAAATTTTCTCAAGAGTTTGCAATGATTATCGCTACTACTAGATGGATCCACTACCTGCAAATACTATCAGAGGTATGTACTTACATATGTTTAATGGTTAAACCCTAAAGAGTATTTGCAGGAGAAGGGATCTCTTGCCATAGATCCAGAAGGATCTCAAGATCCAACACATTCAGAGGAATGATGCAACCCAGGTGTGATTATTATGATATACATCTATTTGTCATGACATTATCAGTGTTGCATGTTGAAACTATGATCAAATTATTAGAAGAATTGAAAGTTGATCAGAGAGCTTATCCTCTAACCTAACCTTTTGTCAAGTTAGCGTATTGTCTTAGTACAGAAGACAGGTTGAAGAAAGCGCTCGTCACTTGAGTGAAGGAGACCTGGAAGAAAAGAAGGCAGTCACTCTTGAGGTCAAGGCTCCAGGTTTGATTAATCAAGATTCAAAGGTACACATGACAAGCTAATGACTTTAGTTGAGATAACAATCATCGTAAATTAT
>JASDQU010202380.1:0-19084 GCA_032191745.1 Picea mariana | reverse complement strand
GAAATACTAGAAACAGGGAGTGTTCTATACCATTACCTCACATCTCCTTCTAATGAATACATGAACATTTTCATCAATATATCTTCATGATGGATGTCAAGCTATTGCATTAAAGAATGAAATTCATGAACATGCTCAAAAGGGTTTTCATCATCACCTTCATAAAATATAGGCAGCAGATCTTTCCATTCATCAATTTGAGGCACAAGATGTGGATAACCATCTATGGTTGAAAAATTGAGTGGGGAAAACCTCCTGGCCAGAATAGCCTTCATAGCCGTTTAATTTTTCTCATCCCTAGTGGAGTCACCAACATATTCTGAACAATGAAGTCGCCATGGTGAATGTGCAGTCTTGAAGGTGTCTAAATTCAGTCACCATCTAAAGTTGGAGCTGTGCAATGTCATTCTTCCCAGGGATCTTTTCAATCTACTCAAATCCGTCCCCGACAACGACACCAAAAATGTTAGCACTAAAAGTCACACTTTGACTACTAAAGTGTAAGCTCAACACCCATCAGAATGTAAAAGATAACTTTGGTTTTGAATAGGTGTATCAACAATATGGATAAAGAAAGAGAGAGGGCAACAAACTATAGATTAGTAGGCTACACCAATGGGCAATGGAGTCACAAACATCCCACACATCTAAGGCACAAAAGTTGCTTAACAGAAAACAAGATTATATGCTGATAGGTGGAAGAAATGAAGAAGGAAAGCATAGGATAGAATGTTCAGTAAATAAAGATCCTCTCAATTTAATGAATCAAGAAATACTTGAATATAAACAATGACTGATGGGCAAAATACAACAAATCCTGCTGCTTAGGGATCCATAAATCATTTACAACCTTTGATCCTCAAGTCTGCAATATATTCAAATAAGAAGAAATATATATAGAAGAGTTACAATCTGAAATCACAGCTCTCATGAGTCTCCAATAGTAGTAATGCTTACAATCAAAAAATGCCCACAGGCTTACAAATGAACACACAGGAAAACTGCCTACTACATCTCTCTCTAGCCTCTCTTGGCTCATCAATATTCTTTCTCCAAGAGATATCTCCCTCTTTAAATAGAAAATAGCATCAAAATAACCTAAGGAGGTCGAACCCCATCTCCTCCATTGGATTCTAAGCCTTGGAGATAGGTGGCAACAATCAAAGAGACAAAAATCCAACAAATTGTTGATTTTCAAGAATTTGTTGGAAGTCATTAATAAATTGTTTCCACCTCATGCATGAGGCCTTTGTTGGAGATAAATATTAGGTGCAGGTGTCCATTGACATCTAACTGATCCTTGAGAATTCATTTGAACCCTCCTTGACATGTGGCAACCTCCCAACAAGGCGAATATGAAAATCGTGACCGCTATAGGAAATTAGTACGTAGCGCCACTGTGCAGAGTACACAATGCCTACTTCTATATCCAATATCTCTCAAACCAAAACACATTTTGAAAAACTGAGAGAGTGTTTTTTTATTTGGAATGTTATGAACAAAAACCTCCTCCATTTTTCAAAAATACATCCTCAACTTCTCATAACCCAAGTTTTAAATTAGTGACTCAAAACTAGCAGAATAACTCTGCACAATTTAGCCTCTACCAGAATATTATGCAGCGCATGTAGTTAGCGCCCGACTGTGTTTATGCATGCAATTCAGTAGAATAAATCCATGGGTTCTTTGATGTTTGAACTTGGATATTGGGAATAACTCAATATAATGTCAATTTTTCCCAAAACAAATTAAAATCCCATAACAATTGTATTCATTTGCCAAAATGAACAATGAAATACAGATTTTGTTCTCTAAGAAATATTAGGTAATGCCTATAGGTATCACCACTTATGAAACTTTGACGCATAAACCAATCTTGTGCTAGCACTTGGATTGGAAATATGGCAGCAATATGGTGAAATTTCTGTGTCTCAAGGAAAGTATGCAAGGGAGATACTGGGTAAGTTTCACATGGAGAGATGGAAACCCATGGATACTCCTCTTCCAGGAAACTGGAGGAAAGAGGGTGCTACTTTTGGAGGGGTAGTGGATGCTACTTTCTATCGACGATTAGTGGGTTTGCTATTGTATTCAGTGAACACGAGACCAGACATTTTCTATGCGGTTAACGAACTGAGTTAAGCGATGGTTAAGCCTACCAAGATCTTTTGGAAGGCGAGTAAGCATGTCCTGAGATACCTGAGGGGAACATCTGAGTATGGTTTATGGTATAGATAGATAGATGAGGTGAAGTTGCATGACTTCACAGATGCATATTGGGTAGGCAGCCCAATGGAAAGAAAGAGCACATCAGGGGGGATATTTAGTATCAGATCTACAGTTTCTTCTTGGTACAATAGGAAAAAAAGATCTGTGGCAGTCAGTTCAGCGGAAGCAGAATAGATGGTAGTGATTCAAGTTGCATGTGAGGCTATCTGGATGAGAAATATCTTGGTTGGTTTGTTTGGTTCTCATTTAGATCCAATAGTGATTCATTGTGATAATCAGAGTTTCATTAAACTCTCTATTAATCATGTGTTTCATGATAGATCTAAGCATATAGATATCTAGTATCATCATCTCGGAGATTGTGTGCAATGGAAGATCATGTTGCTTCAGTACATTGCTATGGAAGATCAAGATGCAGACATTTTGATGAAGGTTCTCACCAAAAGAAAATTTGAATACCATAGAGACAAGATTCATGTGAAGGATAGTTCCTTTCTTCTTGAGAGGGAGTGTTGAAAATTCAACAAGAAATGTGTGTCTAATTTATTTTTCCCTTAAATAAATTGGACAATAAATATTAATCTATTATCTCATAATTACTTGAAATAGTTAACTAAAATGGCAAATCTGTTAGCTATAGAAAATTCGAGTTCAAAGGTGGACTGGTGGGAAATGGAATTTGAATTAGTTGTAAATAAGTGACTTGAAGTTGTAACAGAGTTATAATTGTATTTATGTGAGTTGCGAAGTATTTTAACTCAGTTAAGTAAGTTAAGCTCAGTTGTACTAGTTGTAACTGAACTTAATCTAGTGAGAGTTCAATGAATTAATTATTAATTAATTCACAATTAGTGATCTCACATGAAAATGAAGATTTACCATTGTTAACTACATGCATGCCAGATCCAGTGGAGACCCAGTTGAGATAACAGGTGAAAGGGACAGTTTGGCTATCAGTTGTGATTTGAGTGAAGTGCACTCATGAAATCACACACACAGTGGATGTGCCCATGAAAAATGCATAGCCTAGGCAAGAGGAATTTGAATCATTTGCAAGGTTTTCCATTACAGGGATTGCGCAGAGGAGGTAGGTTGTCTAGAGGTAGAGAATTGGCACATGTATTTGTTGATTTTTGTATGACAGTGTGAGACAATTGTATTGTACTGAGAGATCTTGGAATAGAGTTTTGTATGACATTGTTTCATGATCCATGATATACATAATATATGATAGTGGGGTTTTTATCTTTATGCTTTCCCAGTAAAACATTTGTGTTATGTGCGATTGATCTTTCTTCTTGATATTGCAATTGGCGATCGTGCCTTAAATTCTGCAAGAATATTTAGTAGAAGCGATTTTGTATTTAATAGTTGCATATAATTGTTAGATAAGGAGAATACGGGAAATACAAAATTTGTATTGAAATTTCTACACAAACTACTTACGGTTCTAATGGTATCCCTACTGGACCTCCTCCTCAAAACTACCAGTTTCCTCAAGTGAACAGACAATTGCCTTTTCTTGCCACTTTGGATTTACCGGATTTATCTAATATTTTGAATGATCCTATTTTACATTATCCTTATTGGCCCATCATATGAGCCAAATTACCATATGACATTCCTAAGTTTGAGGGTCAATCGCGAAAAGACCCAAACAATCATGTTATGACATTTCATGTTTGGTGTTTGTCCAACTCATTGGTGGATGACTCCACAAGATTATGACTTTTTCAATGAACTCTTACGGGTTCGACAACCAAATGGTATATTGAGTTACCTCTAGGATTCTTTAATGAATTTAATACCCTAGCCATGGATTTCTTAACACATTACCAATTGCCAATTTGATATGAGATAGGAACCAAAATTTTGAGTTCTTTTAAACATTCCTCTTCCACTCATATTTCTGATCATATCCATGAGTGGAGAAGGAGAAGACACTTAATCAAAGTTCCCCTTCCTAATCAACTATTGGTTGAGTGGTTTACCAAATCACTCATTGGTCCTATAGCCCATGATGTTTCCATGGGTGGTGTCATCACTTAAGAGCAGGTGATTAGTCATGCTCAATATCTATATCTTGTTTATTCATAAACAAACACACTTTATGACTTGATCCCTGATGCTCCTCATCCTTCTACGAATCCTACCCCACCACCTCCAATAGCTTCTCATGCTGCTAATGGCATGATTGGAACCTTTCATGCTAAGACTCAGTCTACACAAGCTGGTCATACCAATCCCAAGTCTACCACTTATAATGTACAAAATAATCCAACTCCTACTCCTTTTGGTAAAACGTCTAAAGTTAATTTGGTTCAATCTACATCTACCAATAAAAAACAAAATAAAAATAAAGGGAAGGGTAAGAATAAGGAGAACAAAAATAATAATCAACAATATGAGAAACAAAAAACCCAACCAGATGATGATAAAGACAAACATAAGCCTTGTTACCCTTTCCTTATTTGTGGTGAGAATCGTTATACGAAATATTTTCCACGATGCATTAAGGTTACTAAGTTTCTGCAAGGGACCGGGAAACCTCCTACACCTGTCGTTTTGTCACAACCTTTTCCTTCTCAGCAACATTCCCAATTGGTCATTCATGACCAACCTTCTCCCTTTACCACATATTATGTCCTTATGTGTACTGGTGACTCCAAAAATAACGAAGTTGCAGCCGCAAATCGAGCCAAAGATTATTCTCCATTGAAAGAGAAAGTTGATGATTTACCACCTTCGTTGGTTCAACCTCCTCCCCCAACTTCGCCTCCAAACGGTCCTCTTCATATCAAATGACTGGGCCTAGTAATAGTTCTTCATCCTCCTCCCAAGGACATTGTTCGAAAGTCTTCATTCAATCCTCACACACATGCTACCCAAAACTACAGTATTGTAGAAGACCTTTCACAAGCACCCTTTGCGATTTCATCTCTCGAAGTCCTTCAAAGTTGTCCTACTCAACAAAAGGAATTTTTAAAGGATATTGGTGGAATTGATCCTACCAATACTAATTTAATAATATTTGACTTCGAAGATCATATTTCAAGGCTTCCTCCTCAATTAGCGTTTCAGATCCAAGTTCTTGTGGAAAACAAGAATATATGTTGAACTGTTATTGATGAAGGGGCCTCGACTTGCGTTATGTCTGTCACTTGTTGGAAAGCTATTGGCTCTGCTTCCCTTATTGAGTTTCACAATACTCTTAAATATTTTAATGGTACAGGGTTTAAACCTTACAGTGTTCTTCCTTTGTTTTATATTACATTATAAGGTAAGGTGGTCAATTTCGAGGTTCAGGTCTTTGATGCACCTCTTGAGTATAACCTTCTACTTGGTTGTAGCTGGATTGATTCCATGCGCACAGTTGTGTCTACCCTTTTCTGTGTGTTACGTTTCCCGCACCAAGGAAATTTCATCACTACCGAACAACTGGCCTTCTTTAATTATGATTCACATACTAGCAACGTACCTTTTATCTCGAAAGAACCTCCCGGTTATGAGAATGTCAGTGTGGGTCTTTTAAAAGATTCAAACTTAATGGGTATTTTTCTTATTCCACCACTCGATATTCCTCCTCCTTTTGTCCCCTAGATTAACATGATCTCGACCTCTACTCATGAAACCCTTGAGTCTTATGACCCATGGATAGTACCTAACTCTTGTGACTACCTTCGTTACGGTGACTGAATGCCTTTAAGTCTAGTAGAATTAGCTTATCAAGCTATTCAATTGGAAACTTCATCTCCTCCTTCTCTCTGTCATACATCTCCCAATCCATTCAACGTGATATTTCCTACTGATGAGATGATCATGTCAGTCATGTCTATGGAAGATACTCCATGGGACGATGGGCATCATCATTCTATTCTCTTCCTAGAATATGCGACCATAGAGAGTTATCAATTGATTTCAACTTCGTCTACCATTGTTGTTATCTCTTCCATTCTTGAGTCAACACACGATGTTTTGTATGAAGGGAACTTGAGTAACATTTCAACTATCATTCCTCTTGACATATCGATTAAACTCGAGGTCATGGAAAATGTTTATATCGGTGCCTCATGTTCTATTGATGAGGTTCACACTTATAAAGTCCTTTTCCAAGAATTTTGTGATGTTTTTTCCTAGAGTTATGAAGAAATGATAGGTATTGATCATGATATTGTTGTGCATGAGATTAATACCTACCTAAATGCTAAACATGTTCGACAGAGACTTCTCCTAGTACATCCATGTAAATTTTTTGCTATCAAGCTTGAAGTCAAGAAACTCCTTAAGGATGGGTTTGTATGTCATGTTTCTTTGAATGATTGGGTATCCAATCTTGTTCTAGTAAAAACGAAATAAGGAACGATCCATGTTTGTGTATATTATAGGGATATAAATAAAGCTTGTCCCAAAGAAAATTATCCGACCCCTTTTGTCGACCATATCATTGAAGACTGTGTCGGGAGTGAAATATTCTCTTTGATGGATGGTTTATCTGGCTATAATCAAATCAATATTTTACCAGTGGATCATTAGAAGACTTCTTTTTTTTCCCTTAGAGAACCTTCACCTACCAAAAAGTACCTTTTGGTTTAAAAAATGATGGTGCGACTTTCCAGCACGCTATGTATTATGCTTTTCATGACATTAAGCACATTGTACAACCCTATCTATACGATCTACTGATGCATGCCATGCATCGTCGAGATCACCCGACACATCTCCGGGCCATTTTCCTATGCTTTCATTATTATTGCATACGTTTGAATCCTCACAAATGTGTTTTTTTGTGGAATCCAGACGACTTCTTGGTTTTATCATGTCTATACATGGGATTCGGGTAGACCCATTGAAGGTTGAGGATATTATTAATCTACCTCCTCTTTCCACACTATGCCAACTCCAAAGTTTGCAAGCAAAGGAAATTGTTTTAGGTCGATTCATTCCAAACTATGCTGAATTAACGACTCCTCAAGAAAGGTTACAATTTTGTATGGAACAACATTGCAAACAAAGCCTTTAAAGATTTGAAACTCACCATAACCCATACATAGATTTTGTTTCCACCTGACTATAGTCGAGATTATTTCCTGTACTTAGCTGCTTCGGACTCTACCATTTCCATGGTTTTAGTCCAGGAGGATGATTCACACGATGAGCATGTGATATACTATTTGAGTCGGAGTCTCACGACTACTGAAACCAAATATTTGCATGTGGATAAGCTAGCCTTGGCAGTTGTTTAGCCTGTTCAAGGTTTTCATCACTAGATCTTATTACACAGAACCACAGTCATTTCCGATTGCAACCCCATGCAACATATCCTTACTCGACAATTGTTGGGGGGAAAGTACTCTAAATGGATAGTTATTCTCTAGGAGTTTGATTTGGAGTTTGAACATGCCAAGTCAAAGAAGTCTTTGGTTTTTTATGAATTGATATGTGACCTTCCCTCTACTAAGACCGGAATTGTGGCAGAGGATTCCTTACCTGGTGAATCCCTCTTTCTGATCAGTTCTAATGACATATGGTATGAAGATAGCATCATCTATATCCAAACCCAAAATTTCTAGCCTGATCTTTCTAGTACAGATCATCGTCATATACGATATCAAACTCATAAATACATCATCCTTGGTGATACCTGTTATAACATAAACTTGTCAAAACCTTAAGGGTTTGTGGTTTCTACCTAAGTTTGTATTTTTTCCTGGCTCTCCTCCTTTTGTAGACCCGATTGTAAGTTTTTCCTCTCGGCTTGTAGTTTTTCTTCTGTCTGCCTTCATCTGGTTGATCGACCTGTTTTCCTTGTTGGATCACTTGAGAACTATCGGTCCTAAGCCCTTTTGTTTTCCCTAACGATGATTACTTCTCTCCTTATCTCTTTCATTGGTCATTTTATCTTCCTAAGACCTTAGCTACTCATTCAAGTAATCTACACAGGCCGCATTCGTGAGCAGCAAGCAAAAGACTTGACACAGTATGATATATAAACTGAAATCAAATGAGCAGGAAAGATAAAATTTCAATGACAGAGATCCTTCGAGCAAATCAGATCGATGGCCATCAGGTGATCGGGACCATACAATTTCATGAAGTATAGCATCAGCCAGAGGTCCGAAATCATGAGGCCATCCTAGCCATTGATCCTAAGGGACACGTGGCGTAGGATCAACATTCCTCTAACTCACAGAATAGAGTAGTCAAAGAGCAGAGTCTTAAGGACTCGTGAAATGCGAAATCATGATATAATCTGGGCCATCCATTTCATAAGGACACGTGGCATAGGATCTGAACCACAAAAAAAGTCTTTTCAAGAGGGTTGAGGTGAGAAGGGTAGATGACCCGAGGTCCTGAAATGCCAATATGATTTGGGTCATCCGATGCAAAGAGATGTGTGCCACCCAATTCAAGCTATTGCGATTTTGTGACTTGGAAATTTCAGCATGGAGCATGACGTGAACTTGCGAAATGCGAAATCGCAACACGCCAGAGAGTTAGGCCCATGATCATAGACCAAGGTCATATATAAAGTGGGGCCTAGGGAAAAATATGCACTCATTTAAGCAGTGGGTGGCTGAGGTTGTTTTAGGGAACGATCATGGTGGTCAGATTCAAGGAAAATTCGACCGTTGATCCAGATGGGCTGTTTCGGATTTTCGGGCATCGAAATATTTGAAATCAAGGGGAGTGGAAACTCTCGAAATGAAAAATCCCAAAATTTCATATGGGGAAAGCACGAGGTTAGGGCATGTGGTCACGTGGGGCAAAGGGAATGGAGTCGCATGAAATATCGAAGCAACCAAGCTGGTCATAGAGAAGGATCGACGTGGCCTCAATACGCCATAATTGCCTCAAATGAATTGTGAGCTCGCCTCGAACATTCATGGGTGTCAGGCCTCATCCTGATCCCAATAAAAGTAGTTAATGAAAATGGGGAAGGTGGTTGAAGCCTCTTTTCATTGCATAAATGGAAAGCATGGAAAATTTGGTCATGGAGGGTAGACTGTCAACCAAAAGTTCCTTGTCATGGATTTTCTTGCGATGCCCATACCAATTTGATCTTGCATCTGACAAAATAATGCAAGTTAAGCCCGACAGAAGAATATGTAGACGCCAAGCCTTGAATGCAATGACCAGAGCGTGGTTCTAAAGGGAGCAAGTTTCTTTGAGTATAAATACTCAGTTTTGATGTTTTGTTAAGCTCGATGATTGAGTTATGCTCCTGATTTGTAAATATTTAATGAAGCCTCTGGTTCTTTGGTTATGTTGATTGAGTCGATTTGTTGTGACTATATTGTAATGTATGTTTGATTGTAGTATTGTTGTGGCATTTTTAGTATCCTGAGGTTTTGGATTCAAGAAGATATTATATTTGAAGATTTTCCTCCTTAGGCTACTAGAAGACTAGATGTCCATAGAAGACCTCTACATTGCCTCTTCAAGTTCTTCATCCTAATCACCCTTTATAAAAATTACTAACTAAATTTAGATCAAGAACTCACCTATTTTCACATATCAACCCAGTTTTCTGAGTTAAAACAATATTATCCTGAGTTTGCATCCATTATACCCCCTTTAAATTTATTCATTGTGACATAAAACTAATGGGTGCTGGGCTTACCTCTGCTGCAATCCATAGGTGAGTTCTAGTGCTAACATTTATGGCGCCATTGTCGGGGATGAATTGAATACTTTCCCTGGGATTGAATGACAAAGCTTACTATTTCTGAAGGTGCATCAGAACTTAGTACATCAAATATTGCAACTATGCACTTGGCGACTCCATTAATGTGAATTCACTGGCGACTCCACTATTTCATCTGTAGCTTCTAGAGGAAAACACATGAGGTCTACTCCACAACTTCCTCTAACGACACCTGAAGTGGACCCAGAGAAAATTATCAAACAGGGAAAGGCCCTTTGAGAAAGTAATTATATTGTTGAACCAGGTATTTCTGATGTTTTTTATTATCCTCTTGTAGAAACTCCGATATCTACTTCTCATTTTCCTATTATACCATTTATTGGAGTTTCCTGAAGTTTAAAGTTTGGGAGTGTTCCTATTAAGTTTTCTCCTCCTGGTTTTGGATTGGAAGGAGAAATCTTTTTCGCTCCTATTTCCCCTAATATTGTACCTTGGTCTAGACCCTAGACCTCGGAAGTTTTTCCCACTCCATGATCTACCACCCCTCCTCCTATCGTTGTTGCTGCTACTACAGAAAGAAAAACCTCTTCTCCCTAAATCCCCGAATCTTTTTCCTCAAATCCTCCATTATTTCCCTTTCCTCCCGAAAGTTCAGTTCTAGTCTCCCCTGTTCGAACCCCTTCCCCTCCTAGTTCTCCTCCATGTATCATCCCTATGGCAGGATCTAGTCCCCCCAAAAATGGAATGGATGCTATAGTTGCTACCAGATACACCCCTCTCATTTTTCCTCAATCTCTTAATGCCCTCCCAATCGGTGGCTACCTTAAGAAGTTGCCTAAATTCACTGGGGAGGGAGATATTACTGTAGAGGAGCACCTTGAAACTTTCTATAGTTATGCTGATAACTATTTCATAGTAGATGAAGATGCATCGATGAGGGATTTTGTTCATAGTATTGATGGAGAAGCCATGAAGTGGTTACGGGCCCTGACCCCTAGATCCATTGATGGAATTGAGGCTTTAGATGATGTCTTCTTTAGACAATGGGGGGATAAAAAATACTTCATGTATTATATCTCCTAGTTCAGGTTCCTAAAGAGAAAAGAGGGAGAGTCTGTGTCTGACTTCTCCAAAATATTCAACAAAATGTACAATAAGATCCCTCCTAAGATAAATCCTATAGAAGACTCTGCTAAAATTACCTATGCTAGTGATTTTGACCTTGACTTTTGCCTTCTGTTAAGAGAGAGAAGAGCTACCTCCTTGGCTCATATGCAATATGCAACCTTGGAAGTAGAGTCTAACGTATTGGCAACTGACCGAATTAGAAATAAGGTTGATAGAGAAAGAGGAAGGGGAAGATATGAAGCCTCAACCTCTAGTTCTTCTGACCTCCCCCCTCAAATGGATGTAGTAAATAAGTTACTAAAATCACTTTTAGCCAGAATGGAAAGGTTGGAATTAGAGGGGAACAAGACATACAAAAATCCTTAGAATATTGATAACAGAGGCAACTTCAGGAGGCTGAATAACAATGTTCCTCAGATTATGCAAAGAGAGCCTTGGAAAAGAGATAGGGATGATCAGAAAATCCAGAACCCTCTTCAAAACAACCTTGTTGCAGACAATGGTGGAGAGGAAGAAGACCTCACCCTAGAAATCCACTTTCTTGAAGACACACCCTATTCTCCTCACTTAAATCAAGAAACGTACAAGGAGTCTCTCATGGATATCCAATTAAACGAGCTGAGCAAGGGGGATAAGGCCAACGACAACCCAAATAGATACAACCTTAGTTCCAAGAAGAAAGGAGAAAGGCATGATGTTCCTGATTGGTCTACCAGAGCAGAAAAACCTGTCGAATATGTAGCAAGCAACAATAAGGAGAAGAAAACATAGACCTCCCCACCAATAGTCAAAGGTCCTATCCCAAAGGTAAAATAAATTCTAAAGCCCCCTCCTATTTTAAATTTGAGCATGAAATTCAGAAGATTAGGATTCTTGTCCCGCTTTCAGAGCTGGTCAAGCATGAAGACTTTAAGAGATTCCTATCTAAGTTGTTGCTACCTAAACGCTTGAATCATTCCACAAAATCAATCAATTTGAAAGACAAGAAGATGACAATCATCTTAGGTCCCATGGTAGAAGATAGAGAGGATTCATCCCCTCCCTTCTACACATCACTGAACATACATGATAAGGTGCTTCATAAAATTTTGATGGATTCAGGGGCCTCTCATAATCTCATTCCCAAAATTGTCATGGAAGAACTAGGACTAGAAATCACAAAAGCATACCATGACTTGTATTCTTTCAATTCAAGGAGGGTGCAATGTCTTGGGGTCATCAAAGATCTGGTTGTGACCTTGTTCCAATTTCCCATGAAAAGTATGGTCATGGATATCATGGTGGTTGATGTTCCTCCCAATTTCAGCATGGTATTGTCAATATCTTGGATAAAAAGACTTGGGGGAACCTTATAGATGGACCTCACATATGCTATTATTCCTGTGTTTAGGGGGGGACATATAAGACTGTATAGAGAATCTCAGTTGGTTTATATCATTAGTGATGAAGCGCACCCCACCAATCATCCTATTGTTTCCCTTTATACCAATTTGGGATCCAACTTGTTGCAACTCACCAATGCCTCTGAGCCTTCTCTTGAAATTAGAAAGCAATCCCTCACTCCCTACAAAGATTCTCCTCCGACAACCCCTATTTTGAAAATGTATTTTGATGGAGCCTGTTCTAGAGAAGGTGATGGATCCAGAGTGGTGTTTGTCTCACTTGTTCGAGAAATTATATCTTTGTCATACAAACTAGAATTTGAAGCTACCAACAATGTGGCAGAATATGAAGCTCTTGTTTTGGGTTTAAAGGATAAAAAATACATGGGAATCAAAGAGATATCAGTGTTTAGGGATGCTGAGCTGATCACCCAGCAAATAAAAAATATTTATCAGTCCAAACACCCTCAAATCAGAAGTTACAAAAATGAAGTATGGGACCTCATTGAAATTTTTTTCTCGGCTTTCAACATTTCATTCATTCCAAGAGAAGAAAATGTCATGGTTGATTCTTTGGATGTTTCAGCAAGCAATTTTAGAATCCCTCTACCACCTAAACTCATGTATGATGTAGAAGTGAAATATAGTCCCTCTATACCTGACAATGTCAAGCATTGGAAAGTGTTTGAGGATGACCTGGAAATCAAAAGATTCTTGGAAACCGTTCACGAGTTTTCTGCATTATACATTGATCAAGATCCATATTATGAAATAGATCCTCAAGCTAATGCTTCTCTGAAAAATATTGGTGATCATCATATCGTTCAATTGCCTAGCAATCACATTCCAAAGGGACTAGTTCTTTTGGAAAGACTATTTGATAGAAATGATGTGGAAGTAAAGGGTAAGATTTCAAATGAGGATGTTGATGTAGCTGAGTGCAATATTGACACAAAGAAGAATCCCAAATTTGTCAAGTTGTCAAGTAGTTTGTCAAAGGAGAAGAGGGTCGAGTATGTTGAACTATTAAGGGAATTTTTTGATGTGTTTTCTTGCACCTATGAAGACCTCAGAACATATGACACAAGTGTCATTGAACACAATATCCCATTGAAAGAGGAAGCCAAACCATTTAGGTAGAAATTAAGACAGATAAATCCTATGTTGCTTCTTGTTATGGAGAAAGAAGTAAATAATCTTATGGATGCCCAAATCATTGTCCCCCTGAGATATTCTGAATGGAGCGCCAACCTGGTCCTAGTACAGAAGAAGAATGGAGAAATCGGACTCTGTGTCGATTTCAGGAACCTGAACAGAAGCTCCAAGAAGGACCATTACCCACTGCCAAAGATGGAAGACATATTGCAAAGGGTAACAAGTGCATCTAGGATTTCCATGATTGATGGATTTTCTAAATACAATTAGATCTCTTTCCTTCCTAAAGACAGAGAAAACACTGCCTTCACCACTCCTTGGTTCACATTCATGTATGCCAAAATTCCCTTTAGATTAATGAACGTAGGAGCAACCTTTCAGCGAGCCATGGACATTGCCTTGATTGGAGAAAAAGATAAATTTGTTGTCATCTATATGGATGAAATTATAGTCTTCTCTAGTTCTAATAAAGAGCATTGTTATCATCTGAGAAAGGTCTTCTCGAAATGCAGAAAAATCGGTCTCTCCCTAAATCCCAAAAAGTCTCTATTTTCCATGAAAGAGGGAAAATTATTGGGACACATAGTATTATCTAAGGGGGTTAGGATTGATTCAATAAGAGTCGAAGCTATTCAAACCTTGTCACTTCTGAGATCGAAGAAATAAGTTTAGTCCTTCATGGGAAAAATCAATTTTTTGAGAAGGTTTGTTTCAAATTTTACTGAATTGGTGAAGCATATCACAGTCATGCTCAAGAGGGGAAATGAAGTAATATGGACTGTTGAGTCTAGAGAATACTTCAACCAAGTCAAGAAGGCACTGATTGAAGCATCTGTGATTATCAGTCCTGATTATTCCAAGGATTTGATGATTTTCACTTTTTGCTCATTTGACACAGTGTCAGCTGTTTTACTACAAAAGAATGATGCAGGGCTGGAACAACCTATTTCCTTTTTCAGCAGGGCATTGAGGGATGCAGAGGTCAAATATGACATCATGGAGAAACAAGCCTATGCCTTGGTGAAAGATCTCAAATATTTCATAGTTTATGTTTTTCATTCAAAGATCATGGATTATGTTCATTCAGCTTCTGTGAAGGACATTCTCGTTCATCCTGACATTGACGGGAGAAGGAGCATGTGGATTGTGAAAATCCTCAAATTTGACCTGGAAATAAAACCCACCAAATTAGTTAAAGGCCAAGGTTTAGACAAGTTGTTGGCTGAATCTAATTGTAAATATCTGGGGGTCAACTTCATCAACGCTTTCTCAGAAAATCAACAAGATAAAGTATCTAATAAAGGCCCTTAAGACAACCCCCCATTGGTAGAATGCACTTGGTACAAAGATATTATATATTTTCTGCAAATGTTGCGACCCCCTGATGGTATGGGAAAAATCAAGGCAAGATATTTAAAGCTCAAAGCAATTAGATATTTCCTTATCCATCAGATCTTGTATTAGAAAGATCCTTTGGGAGTACTTTTAAGATGTCTAGACCCACAGGAGGCTCAAAAGATTATATTTGATTTCCATGACAACCTATGTGGGGGACATCATTTATGGAAAACCACAACCTACAAAATTCTTAGGGTTGGGTACTACTGGCCTACTCTATTCACTAATGTCTGTGCAAAAAACAAGACTTGTATCAAATGTCAGAAATTCTTTGGGAAGTAGCAGCTCACATCTCCTCCATTGAAGCCTGTACTAGCTTCAAGCCCCTTTCAGCAATGGAGCATAGAATTTATTGGGGAAATTCATCCTTCTTCAAGTGATTAGCACAGATGGATTTTAACTGCAACAGATTATTTCACCAAGTGGATAGACGTTATCCCCACAAGGAGTGCTTCTCAAAAAGTAATCATTAGTTTTCTTGAAGACATTATGGCAAGGTTTGGTTGTCCGAACATAATTGTCACTAATAATGTTGCATCCTTCAAGGCTGAACCATTGACCAAGTTTTGTGAGCATTTCAAAATTTCATTGATCCACTCTACCCCTTACTATCCACAAGGAAATGGATTAGCAGAGTCCTCTAACAAAATCCTAATAAAGATCATCAAATACTCTTAGAAGACAACAGCAAAGCATGGCATTCAAAGCTCAAATTTTGTCTGTGGGATGATAGAGTGACAACAAAGAGGTCCCTGGGCATCTCTCCATTCCAATTGGTATATGGGACTGAAGCAGTTTTTCCTTCTCATCTTTCCCTGCCTGTAGAAAAATTCTTCCAAGACTACCAAGGAGAGCCTAGTGACATGATCAGGAGAATTCATCAGCTGGTAGAAGTACAACAGACTAGAGAGAAGGTGATGGGAAGAGCACATTACCGTCATCAGAAAATCAAGCAGGCCTTTGACAGGAAATGAATTAAAGAGGATTTCCATCCAGGAGATGTAGTACTCATGTGGGATGCACCCAAACAAGAGAAGGGAAAGCATGGAAAATTTGAATCCCTTTGGATTGCCCCCTTCCAAATCTCTGAGAAGTTCCCAAATAACACTTACAGGTTGCAATATTTGGAGGGAGATGAAGTCTTTGGTCACCCTGTAAATGGGCACTTCCTGAAAATATTTTTTGTTTAAATTTGCAGTCGGTGTCCCACCATTGTAAATACCGTTCATGTTTTGTATTTTTTTTTTTTTTTTTTTAATAGAAGACTCCACAACCCAACACTAAGGCACTAAAGCCGCATAAAGAGTTCTTAAAGCCTCAGAGGGAGGAATCTATCCCCCATGCAGCCTAATGTTATCACATAAACTTGTCAAAACCTTAAGGGTTTGTGGTTTCTAACTAAGTCCTTATTTTTGCTTGTCTCTCCTTTTGTAGACCTAATTGTAATTTTTCCCTCTTGGCTTGTAGTTTTTCTTCTATCTTCCTTCATCTGATTGATTGACGTGTTTTCCTTGTTGGATTGCCTGAGAACTATGGATCCTAAGCCCTTATGTTTTCCCTAACAACGATTACTTCTCTCCTTACCTCTGTCGATGGTCCTTTTATCTTCCCGAAACCTCAGATAATCATTCAAGTTATCTACGCAGGCCACAGTCGCGAGTAGCAAGCACAACACTCTAAACAATATGATATATAAACTCAAATCAATTGAGTGGGCAATATTAGCTTTCAACGACAGACATCCTTCGAGTAGATCAGATCGACGACCATTGGGTGATGGGGACCATACAATTGCATAAAGTATAGCATCAACTAGAGGTCCAAAATCACGAGGCCATCCTAGTCATTGATCCCGAGGGATGCATAGTGTAGGATCAAAATTTCGCTGACTCATAGAATGGAGAATTCAAAAGGAAGAGTCTTAAGGACTCGTGAAACGTTAAATCATGATATAATCTGGGCTGCCCATTTCAGAAGGACATGTGGCACAGGATCCGAACCATAGAAAAAGTATTATCGAGCGGGTTGAGGTGAGAAGGGCCAATGGTCCGAGGTATCAAAATGCCGATATGATCTGGGCTGTCCGATGCAAAGAGACGTGTGTCACCCGATCTGAGCTATCGCGATTTCACGAATTGAAAATTTCAGCATGGAGCACGATGTGAACTAGTGAAACATGAAATAACAACACGCTTGAGAGTTAGGGCCACGATCACAACCCAGATTCATATAGAAAGTGGGGCCCAAGTAAAGATAAGAACCCATTTATGTAGCAGGTGGATGAAGTTGTTCTAGGGAATGATCTTGGTCATCAGATTCAAGGCAAATCCAATTGTTGATCCAGATGGGCCGTTTCACGTTTTTGGGCAGCAGAATATTTGAAATCAAGGCGAGTGGAAACTCTCGAAATAAGAAATCCCAAAATTTCATATGGGGAAAGCGCGGGCGTCATGGCCTGTGGTCGCATGGGGAAAAGGGAATGGAGCCATGTGAAAGATCGAAGCAACCGATTTGGTCATAGAGAAGGATCGGTGTGGCCTCAAGATGCCAAAATTGCCTCAAAGAAATTGTGAGCTCGCCTGGAACATTCATGGGTGTCAGGCCTCATCTTGATCCCAATAAAAGTAGTTAATAAAAATGGAGAAGGTGGTTGAAACCTAGTTTCACAACATAAATGGAGATCATGGAAAATATGTTCGTGGAGGGAAGACTGTCAGCCAAAAGTTCCCTGTCATGGATTTTCTTGTGATGCCCATACCAAACTGATCTTTCGTCTTACAGAAGAATGCAAGTGCATCATAGAAGAAGACGATAAAGATGCCAAGCCTTGAATGCAATCACCAGAGAGCGCTTCTAAAGGGAGAAATTTGCTTTGAGTATAAATACTCATTTTTGATATTTTGTTAAGGTCGATGGTTGAGCTATGCTACCTATTTGTAAAGCTTTAATGAAGCCTCTAGTTCTCTGGTTATGTATTTCCATTTGAGATTTCTTATTTAATGACATCCAACTCTCTTTTCATCTCTTTTTATTCTGATACTAAAGACTTGGGCATGGGTGATCCAGTCAAGTTGTTGTGATTATATTGTAATGTATGTTTGATTGCATTATTATTGTGGCGTTTTTCAGTTTCCTGAGGTTTTGGATTCAAGAAGATATTGTACTTGAAGCTTTTCCTCCTTAGGTTGCTGGAAGACCAGATGTCCATAGAAGACCTCTACATTTCCTCCTCAAGTTCTTCATCCTACTCACCTTTTATACAACTTATTGACTGAAGTTAGATCAATACCTCACTTGTTTTCACATATCAACCCAGTTTTCTGAGTTAAAAAAATATTATATTGAGCCTGCGTCCATTAGACCCCCTTTAAATTTATTCATTAAGACATAAAATTGATGGGTACATGACTTACCTCTGTTGCAATCGAGAGGTGACTTCTAGTGCTAACAATACCCTTTACCTTCATGGTATTGATTCCATATTTCGAGGATATCTCACCTATGATGCAACTGAGAAATCTTTGAATGACTACCACTCTGGAGCATGTGGCAGTCATATGTTTGGGTATGCTATTGCCCAAAATATCTTACAAGTTTTTTTTTCCTGGCCTTCATTGTTTAAATATTGCATTACTACCGTCCAAAAATTCCATGCTTGTCAAACCTATAACAATAAGATATTATCACACCCTACTCCTCTTTACCATGTCATTTTCATTGTTCCATTTGCTAAATGGGGCATTGACTTCATGACATGTAACCCTCACTCGGTCGGGGGGGAATGGATACATTATTGTAGCTGTGAATTATTTCACTAAGTGGGCTGAGGCAATGCCAACATTTGATAATACCAGGAAAACTGTAGTGTTTTTCATATTCAATCATATCATTACTAGATTTGGTGTCCCTCAATCCATCATTACTGATCATAGTAGTCATTTTCGTAATTTCATGATGTCTTAACTTACTGCGAAGTTGGGTCTTCACCATGAAAACTCAACCCCCTATTATTCGCAGGCCAATGGTGATCTAGGTGGATATCGGTGGCCACCCACCTTTTCCAAATGGCTCAAAACAGTTTTCTGGGAATTTTGGCAATTTACTATTTTTAGCAGGTTTTAACTTCCGGGGCCATTTTAAGGGTCCA